>APFE031757239.1:0-16179 GCA_000404065.3 Pinus taeda | reverse complement strand
CCACATCTCTTCTCATAGATAAGCTACCATCGCCCTAGCTGGTTTATTTCCATTTCTGGTTGTAAGCATATTTCGGTATTTTCCATTAACGAAATGAAGCATTATTTCCACTGCATATTTATGTATATGGTTATCTCTGTATTTTATTGCGTTCCTGTTTAAATCCGGATCAGATATCCTGCAAATCAAAGTTGTGATAAAAATAGAACAAGAAAGTGAATTCATACAGTCCAAAACATGTTGGTTTTCCTCTATGAATTCATGTTTGCTTGGCACCAGTTTTCGGGTTTTCACTAGCAAACAATTTTATTTATTATTATTATTATTATTATTATTATTATTATTATTTAGTAGTAGTCTACTCTTTATTCTTCTGTAGCACTGGAAGATGGTTGTGTCTAGCGTGCCATTATTTCCAGTTTTGTTCCTTGTATCAGTTGTTTCATGAATTCTTCTTTGTCAATAGGCATGTTGTAAACTTTGAGCCTATGTCCACTTACCAAAAATGATGTAGATTCCTAGTCAATTGTCTTGATTTGAACAGCTCCATTATCAAATATTTCTTCTATCTCATATGGCCCTAACCAGTGTGTTGTGAATTTGGCCTTGAAATCTTTGAATTTGGAGTTGAAAAGTAGTGCCCAGTCTCCTTTGTTGAATGTCTTGTTCTTGATGAATCTATCATGCCATTTCATTCGTTTTTGTTGTATCAATGTGGTGTGTTTTATTTCCTGCTAGCGATGTTCATCTAGTTGATTTAATTCCATTATCCGCTATTGTTGTGCTTCAAACAGTTCTAGTTCTAGTTCGTCTACCAATTTGTATGTGTGTATCTGAAATTGTATGGGTAGTAAGACCTCTTTTCCATACACTAACTGGTATGGACTAAATCCAGTTGTGTTTTTCCATGTGATTCTATATGCCCATGGTGCATCCCTTAGTTTTTCTGACCAGTCTTTTCTATTCATCTGTACTGTTTTGGTCATTATGTTCTCTAGGACTTTGTTTGTTGCTTCCACCTGTCTATTTTCTTGAGGATGATATGGTGTGGAATTCCTGTGCTTTATCTTATATTTTTTTGTAAGATCCCGTACAAGCTTTGAAGTACACTGTGCTCCCTGATCGGTTACAATCTGTCTTGGCACTCCATATCTTACAAATATTTCTTCAAAGAGGAAGGTGACCACTGTATTTTTTGTTGCTTTGGTGACTGCCTTTGCCTCCACCCATTTGGTGACGTAATCTGTACATACCAAGATGTACCTCTTGCCATTTGATGGTGGATTTATTGGTCCCACGAAATCTAGAGCCCATTGCTCAAATGTTTCTATTAGAACTTGTGGTTTGAGTGGCCTCTCATCTGATACTATTGGTCTCCCTGTTCTTTGGTAGTTGTCACACCGCTTGACATATGCCTTGGAGTCTTTGAAGATTGCTTGCCAGTAGTAGCCTAATTGCAGAACCATGTAGGCTATTCGTTTGTCTACAAAATGACCACCACATTGTTCATCATGACATGCTTTCAAGATTTCTAATATCTCATCATCTCTCACACATTTTCTTATTATTAAATCTGAACCAGTATAAAACAAATCGCCATTTACCCAACTATATCTAGAATTTTCTTTAATAATTTTTCGTTTTTGTTTCTATGAGAATTGTGTTGGAAATTTCCTAGAAGATAGATAGTTTTCTATGTCTGCAAACCATGGTGTTTTTACTACTATTGCAAACAAATGTTCATCTGGAAAGTTGTCCGCAACTAGATTGGGATCGTTGGGTGAATGTATTCGTGAAAGAAAGTCAGCCACTTGATTTTCTCTACCTGGTCGATCTTGAATTGTGATGTTAAATTCTTGCATTAACAGTAACCATCTTGTTATTCTCCCATTGGTGATAGATTTATTCATCAAATATTTTATTGTTGAATGATCTGTATGAATAAATACTTGGTATCCCGTTATGTAATGCCTGAATTTATTTACCGCATGTACTACAACTAAAATTTCTTTTTCTGTGACTGTATAGTTCAATTCTACATGTGTTAAGTTCTTGCTTATGAAGTATATTGCATAATTGAACAGATTCTCTTTATGCCCAAGTGATGCACCTATCGCAGTATCAGATGCATCAGTTGAAATATGAAATGGCAGAGACCAGTTTGTTCCATGAAGAATGGGTGCAATTGATAGTTTTTCTTTCAATATCTGGAATGCATTTTGACAGTGATTTGTCCATTGAAATTCAACATCTCTTGCTAATAACTTGAACAGAGGTTGGGCTATTTTACCAAAGTTTTCTATGAATCGTTTATAGTAGCCTGCATAACCCAGGAAACTCCTTACCTCTTTTTGTGTTGTAGGTGGCATTAAATTCACAAGGACTTGTATTTTTGCTGGATCCACCTTAATTCCTGAAGCGGAAATATGGTGTCCCAAAACTATGCCTTCTTTCAACATCATAGAGCATTTTTCGTTACTCAATGACAAATTTGTTTCTATGCATCGCTTCAAAACTTTCTCAATATTGTTAAGGCAATCGTCATATGTGTTTACATAGACCGTGAAGTCATCCATATAAACTTCTACACATTCATGGATTAGATTAGCAAATATTACAAGCACTGCTCTTTGGAAAGTTGCAAGTGCATTGCATAACCCGAATGGCAAGACATTATATGCATAGGTTCCCCATAGGTAGGTGAATGTTGTTTTGTCTTGGTCTTCTCTTGCTATTCTAATCTGATTGTACCCACTAAACCCATCCAGGAAGGAGAATTTTTTTTTCCAACTAATGAGTCTAGAACCTGGTCAATGAATGGTAGTGGAAAATGATATTTTAATGTTGCTTTGTTTAATTCCCGATAATCTACACATATCCTCCACTTCTTGTTTTTCTTTGGTACTATTACCAATGGAGAAACCCATTGACTATCTAAAATAGGATAGATGAACCCAACTTTAAGCAATTTTTGCAGTTCTTGCTTCACTATTTCTTTCATCATGGGATTCATTCATCTTTGAGGTTGCCTTACTAGTTTGATCTGATCATCTATATAGAGGTGGTGGATACATGTATTGGGATGGATTTCTTGCATGTCTGTATAATCCCAAGAAAAATCTTTTGAATATTTTTGTAATAATGCAATTACCTCTTGTTCTTGTGACGATTGCAAATGGTTTCCAATGTTCAAATGTTTTCCAAGATATATCTCAATTGTTTTTGTTGTTGAATTGGTAATTGTGTTTACAAGAAAAATGTTTGTAAAAGAGCTTCACAAGGATTGAACTGTACAAGTTTCCTAAAAACATTGGTTCAAGAGATTACTTGCAGCTTCATATTGAATCTCTTTAAGCTGCTCTGAAATATTTGATTCTGAGATGAAACGATCCATTAAATCTTCATTCTCTTCTTCTTCTCTAAGGTCAATGACTTGATTTATACTTAAAATTGACTTAGTTTGCTGATGCTCTTGAGTTTCAAGTATTGATTCTAAAGAAGATGATTGTGCAAGTGAATAAAGTGTAATGTGTTTCCATTCATCTCCATGTGAAATAATCATACTTCTAGATCTGCATCATATAAAGGCATCAGCGGTGGCTAGCCATGGTCTGCCTAAGATTAGAGGATGTCCTCCCAAATTTGTTTTTGGCTGCAAGATAAGGAAGTCAACAGGATACTCCCATGAATCCAAAGAGACTATGATATCTTCTAGTATTCCTTCTAGGACAACTTTAGATCTGTCTGCTAATTCTAGAATTGTAGAAGTTGATATAATGTTGTTTAAATGTATATTTTTCATTGTCTCCATAGTCATTACATTTATAGTTGCTCCCAATTCTATTAATGTGTTTGGAATTGAGAAATTATTTATTGAAATAGTAACCATAGGGATACTAGGATCAATATATTTCTCTACCATTGTTTGTGTTGACATGAGGCTTGCTAATTTGCCAATGACTTGGATTATATTAGGATCCTTCTTCTTTTTACCAGTTTTCTTAATGCATAATTCCTTTATTGTTTTAGCATATAGTGGTATTTCTTTAATTGCCTTCAATAAAGGAAATTTTACATAAGCATTTTTCAATTCATCTAAAATATAAAATTCAGGAAGGTTCATTTCTTTCTGTTGCTCTACTAACCTCTCAAGATAGGGTGGTGTTTGAGTTATAATAGTTTTTCATTTCTAAATTTGTGTTTCAGATTGTGATGTTTCAGGTGGTTCTCCTTGCTCAATTGGCTCTTCTATGATTGGAGGAGAATCCTTTGTAAGCACCTTTCTAGACCTTAAATGGATATCATTTACAAGAATAGAATATGTTGGAAAATATGTTGCTTCTTCTACAGTGTATGTAGGTTTATCCATCTTATTGTTCAGATTCGCCACTAGTTGGGTTGGTAATTGAGTTAGCCTGGGTTGGTTCGAAGCTTACTGTAGCTATTGTGGTTGTGTTAATAATGGTGGAGAATTCTGTTGCGGAAATGGTATGGATTGCGAATATGTAGAATTTTGTTGCAGAAATGGCATGGACTGTGGATATTGTTGATATGGAAATGGTTGTTGATATTGTTGCTGGTATTGTTGTTGGTATTGTTGATGTGGCTGGTTTCCATAACCATATCCTCTCCATCCTTGTGCATGTTGGTTTGGATATTGTTGTGGAGGCCAAGCTTGCCATGGCATTGGAGTATTCCAAGAATTTTGAGGCGGATATGGATAGATTTTTTGAGGGAACTATTGCAGATTTTGTTGAGGCAGCCTTTGTTTCCAAGGTCTTTGTGGTGCCACATAATAGAAACCTTATGTTCCTGGCACTTCTTCCATTGGATTCATTTGCAATTCCTTCAACCTTAGACAATCTTTTGTTGAATGGTTTTCTGTACAAAGACCACATACTTGAATACTATCCAAAGGACATTCTCTTAATGGATGTTTCTTTCTACATTTGGAACAAAAGATTGCTAAAGCTTGTTCTTGTTCTTCTTATTTGCTTTTAGAACATCTACTTGAGTTCCTATTGTACTTAGGAGGTCAGTTTTGAATTTTTCTAATAAGCTTCCTATTTCTGCTATTGTTACTCCTCCTGTTGTTGATTTTGCTTCTTTTGAACTCCCATCTCTCTTTCCAGATTTTGATCTACCTCTAGAATATTTTTGACATAATTCAGCAATTTCATTGAATGGAAAGTTTGAAATATCTCCCTTGCTCATCACATTCAGAATGTCAAGATATTCATCTCTTACACCTTTGAGAAAGATTGTTCGAATGGTTTCCTGATTTAGAGAGTGTTGTTTAGATTTTTGTAGATTATATGCAAGTCTTTCTAAGTATTCTTCTAAACTTTCTTCTTCTTGTTGTGTCATTCTGAAAACATCTTCCTTTGAGTCCCTAGGCCTACAATAGGCTTGATACTTTTTAAGGAATATTGATCTCATATCATCCCAAGAAGTTATTGTTTGCTCTCCTAAACCCATGAACCATTTTAAAGTTGTTGCTTTCAATGTAGCAAGAAAGAGACGAAGTTTGTGTGTGTCATCAGTGTATCCATATGTTCTACATAAGATATCAAATTCAAACATGAAAGAATCAGGAGCTTCTGTTGACATTCCATAAAAATTTGGCAATACAAAAGGTGGAATATTTTTCATTTTCACCTCTTCTCCTAATATTTCACTTGTATCTACTATTGGAAAGCCAAAGGTAGCTTCCTAATCACCTCCGTCTTCTTGTCTTTTCGTATCCTCTTCTATCTTTCTATCATTTTCTCGTTTTGCCTCTTCCTCTCTTTGTCTTCTCCATTCTCTTTGTTGTCTTTCATATTCAAGTCATTGTTAAGGAGTAAGAATAACAGATCCATGTCCCTCTTCTGCCATAGTTTTAGTTGTTTCAATGTTAATTTGAGGTTCAGGTCGTTCAAAGACAGGTTGACTTACAGATTCAAAGATAGGTTGTTTTTCTTTAGCAGTTTCCTATTGTTTTCTTGAAGTTGATATCTATTTTCTTGTTACTTCCCAGGCTAACAAAGTTTTCCTCTCAATTAAGGTTAACCTTTTTCGAGTCCTTTATTTTTCTTCCAATTCCTCAATTGTTGGATTACCAGTAACTGGTGTTGTTGGCTTTGATGGTCCTACCTCTATTTGTGGGGGGTTTTTAATAAATCTACCTTGAGGATCTCTATATCTAGGCATAAAGAAACATAACTAAAAGGAATGTAATTAATGTTTTATTTTTGTTTTATAAAATTTTTAAAGTTTGTTTGCTTATCTTCTTATTGACTATGCCGATATTTGCCTCCCCGGCAATGGCACCAAAATGTTGAGCTAATTTATTCACACAAATTAACACAAATATTCCTTATCGATCTGGGTTGGTAATACTTGAAGGCAAGTCCACTATATATGAATATCAGATGTAATGAAACTTGAAAGATAAGTTTTTCAAAAACTAAAGAAGTGCATATTACAAATATAACCTATATTAACAATTCCAATTCACTTTGTAAAGAGGGAAAGTTGAAATGGCTATTAACTTAAGAGGTCTAATTCTTCCTCAATTATTACTTGATGAACAGAAATCAGAAACTAATAGCTTAAGATGGAAAAATAATTAATGAAGGGGGGCTCCTAACTTAAGAGAATTTTGGTATATTCCATCATAATTCATTCACCATAATGCTATCAATTAAAACCAAAAATACATAAGAAAATTGCTTGCATGTAATCAAGGAAAACTAGTTACAATTCAGCAAATTAACAGAATGAGTGCTCAACTTGAACACTTTGTTTTTCCAACTTACTAAAGTGATGAATAAACTAAGATTTAATGAAATAAATCACCACACATTAACCATAAACCAATTTGAAACAAAGCATGTAAACAAGTTTTACAATAACCAAATTAAGGAAAATTAAACTAGTTTAAACAAAGAAGTGTACTTAGCTTGGAATGGGGGCCCTCCACCCTTGCTTTACACACTTGGAGATTGATATCAGAAGCTTAAACTCAGTCACACATCCACATTATTCAACAGAAAAATAGTAGTAGAACATGTTCTTCAAATTAACTCTCAACTCCAAAATGTCTCAGCATGAAATTATACAAAAGTCAATACATAAGCCATCAAAGTCTTGGCTTTAAATAGAAGTCTTGTGAAACAAACTGATCTATAATCCTTCTAACAAACATATCTACTCATATTCACCTATCTAAGTCAAATTCATTAATCACATCCTAAGAAATATGGTTAATCCCATAAAATCAAAAAATTGCTCTATTTCTATGGATTTTCTGAGTGACTAGTCATGGTTGACCAACACTAAAGGGGCCTAATAAAGCTTGTTCTGATCGAACCAAGTAGAGATGGCTCAGTCCTAGTTCCCAAGCTGTCCATCCATGCATCAAACTCATGCCCAAGTGTCCTGCAAACATGTCATCCATATAGCTATTACGGGAATTTCTGAATCTGTCAATATTTGCACTTGAAACCAAATTTTCATAAAAACTTTAAAATTTGAAAAATTAAAATTAAATCCCTGAGTAGGCATGAAATACATCAAAATGGGATGGATAAAGTGGAAAATGGATGGAAAATAGATGGATTAATTAAGTTTCATTTAGCAAAAATAAGACCAAAATCGAGGGCCAACACTAGGTATTGCGTTATTATCCTCCGTCGTTGGATCTGGCGAGGAGGATCGATGGTTAAGGAAAATGGTGATGATCGAGGGGAACAATATCTTTCGGGATTGTTTCACGCCATGGTGGGTATTTGTGGATTTCACGCGCTCTACATGCTCGAGGGTTATCCCCCCATACAAACCCGAAATCCTTTTAGTTTGGTCCCTAATTCCTCTTCAGGTCTGATACTAAATTTAAATTTTTTGAATGTTTCCGGGTTTGTCTGTATTTCGTGGATATTGTAGTTTTTTGAGGGGCAATAGCTCAGTGTTTAAGCCTTTAGCTCGGTACCCTCAGCTATTTGCGGATAGTTTTTTCTTTGGCCCATAGTTCCTTTAGCATTGTTGTATTTTATGTAAGATGTTTTTAGATTTAATGAAATAGGAGGTACGGATCTTGCGTCAGCAAAAAAAAAAGATTTTATTTTAACTAGTGATGAGCAGTTGATCATATCTTGCAAGGGAATTTGAAATGAAGGACATGGGTCCCATTCAGTACTTCCTTGGGTTGGAAGTATGGCAAGGCGATGGGGAACTATTTGTGTACAAGGAAATTATGCAATTGAGATACTGCAGAGATTTCACATGGAGAGTTGTAAACCCATTGAGACACCTCTAGCAACAAACTGGAGGAAGAAGGATGTCACTTCAGGTGAAGAAGTGGTTTCTAGCATTGATGTACATTTAGTGGGTTCACTAATGTATCTTATGAACACATGACCAAATATGTGTTATGTAGTCAACCAGTTGAGCCAAGCTATGGTTAGGCAAACCAAATTATATTGGAAGGAAACTAACTGTGTTTTATGGTACCTAAAATGCACTACCCATTTTGGACTATGGTACAAACAAATCGAGGGAGTGAATCTGTGTGGCTTCAAAGATACAAATTGGGTGGAGAGTCCATCAAACTGAAAGAGTACATCAGGAGGAATTTTTAGTGTTGGATCTATAGTTGTTTCCTGGTACAACAGGAAACAAACATTTGTGGCACTCCTCTTGGCAGAAGAAGAATGCATTGTTTCATGTCAAGAAACATGTGACGCGATCTAGATGAGAAAGAAACTTGTGGGATTGTTTGGTTAGATAATGGATCCAACTATGATCTATTGTGATAATGAGAGTTGCATCAAGCTCTCTGAGAATCTTGTATTTCACGATAGATCCAAGCATATAGATATATAGTATCACAATATAAGAGACTGTGTGTAGAGGTGGATAATATGTCTACAATACATTTCAATGGAGGAACGAGATGCTGACATTTTGACAAAAGATTTTTCAAGAGGGAAGTTCACGTTTCACAAGTTCGGAATAGGGGTGGTTGATAATCCCTTTGTAGCTGAGAGGGAGTGTTGAAAAATGCAGCAATAAATTCTCAATTTGATTTTGCTTTAGTCAAATTGGGAAAATTAAAATTTCCACAAGTGACATGGCTCTTGTAACTAAATTAGCTTCGTACATTCGAGTTAGAGGAGTTAGAGTTCAATTAAGCATGTGTGATTGCTAATTTTAAGCAATCAAGGTCAGTTATTTCAAGTTGTTTTCAGTTAAACTAGTTCTAACTTTTTGAGGAACTAGTGGAAGGTCAGTTGTGTAAGGGAACTTCATTCTAACTCAGTGATCGTCCAATTAACTAGTAAATCAGCCAAAAATATCTACTGCATGCAGAGAAATTGATATCCCAAGTTGTGGTGGATATTCCAAGACAATGTAACATCAGTTGTAGACTAATCTTGAGTGTACAGGTATTGCATGTAGTCAGATGATCAACCTTGGGAATTTCACAGTCCTTTTGGAGGAATTTCCTAAATAATAGGGGACTAATTTCTTAGGAATTCTGCAAAGAAATTGGGGCTCAAGCAGAGGTAGAAATTCATTAAGCCTAGGTCAGAACTTCTCAATGAGCAGAGAGATAGGTTATTCACTTGTAGGTTGAGATCAAATTGAGCTAGCAATTGTAATACATCTTTATTCATCATACTAATGCAAGTTGGAAAAGGGCTTTTTAGGATATTTCTTTTCCCTAGAAAAATATTGTGTTCATGTGTGTTATTTTTCATTGCATGTTTGTGATTGATGTTCTAAACTATGAATTGAATTACGGAGAGCAATAGAGTAGGTGTGTTTCTTGTGATCTTGATTGGAATTTAATGATCATTTGCAAATCTACATCATAATTTCTACATAAGGCCCATGTGTTTATAGTGTAGGATGCTAGTAAGAAGAAAAAGTAGAAAAACAAGGGAAAAAATGAACCATAAAAAAAGAAAGAGGGAAAACATAATCGAACTATGGAGATTTTGATTTCCAAGGGGGGGATTTCCAAGAAAGTGAGGGAAATGTGCACTTATTGCAGCAAAGGATATCACCCAAAAAGCGCATCCATGACAAAAGAAAATTGAGCTCACGGCACAAATTCTTCAGCAACATCATCTTGAGGACTACTTTCCAAATAATTCCAAGAAGAAGGGGGGTGGCCACAAGAAGATAAAGGTAAGGTTCATTCTTTGGCTACTTTAACTTCTTCTCCTAATGCTTAGATTATTGACTTAAGAGCCACTCACTATATGGCTTCATCATTACACACTTTCTCATACTTAGAGACTTGGACTAGAGCGCATATTTTTATGGGAGATTATTCTCCTATTAAGGTTTCCAAAGAAGGAAGAGTAGATCCAAACTATGAGTTTTCACAATGTGCTTCATGTGCCTAACCTCTTAGCTGTCCAAATATACTAGGTAACATACTTAGGGTCATGGAAACAAGTTGACATCACTCCAAATGTAGTAGTGAATTTCAATATGGAAAATGGTTTTAGAATAATAGATAGTAAGGCTAACCACCATTTTAAGTTATATTTATTATCCAACTTTATTTGAAAAATCAGATTTTGTTTTTCTTCTTACCCACACAAATGAGGAAAAGGGTTATGGCGTGAGAGGTATGGATATCTAAATTATATATATTTGGAGAAGTTAAGTAAAGAATAAATGCTTGAAGGTATACAAAAATAAAATACATAGATGGAATTTTCCATGGATTCATTCTTGGTAAGCATCCCGAGGAGAATTTTGACATAGAAAAAGCATGTAGTGCTACTACACTTATAGGGTTGGTACACCGTGACATTATAGGTCCCTTCCTTCACCTGTCCATGAGAAAAGAAAAGCATGTACTCACATTTATTGATGATTAGGCAAGGTATACTTGGGTGTATTTTCTAAAATTTAAATATGAAATATTTAAACACCTTAAGGATTTCAAATAACTTGTAGAGAACCAAATAGGGAAAAAGGATGAATAAGCTTAATGTAAATGATGGAGGAAAATATTTTAATAAATATGTTGAGAATATATTTTCATAAGTGGGAATAGAGTTGCAAAATATATTACCATACTCTCCATAGTGAAATCGAGTAGAGGAAAGAACGAATGACACATTGGAAGAAACAGGAAATGCAATGTTGCAATCAACATCACTACTTCCAAAATTATGGGAGGAAGTCATCAATTGGGAAACCTACCTTCAAAATAGGTTTCCTTGTAAATTAGTAAAGGAAATAATTCCTAATGAAGCATTGACAAGGAAGAAATCTAATGTTACTCACTTTAAAATTTTTCGTTACCATATATTGGCCACGATCCCTTCTAATAGGAGGAAGGATACAAAACGTCAATGTAAGGAGTGTATATTTGTGGGATATCCAAAGGGAATGAATGGACAAAGGTTATTATATTTAGTTAAATACACCTTGTTAAAAAAATTCGAAGTCAAGTTTGAAAAAGATCCCTTGTAGCCCCCTTCGGAGTAATCTACTTCATTATCTCCACCATTTATAGGCAGGCATATATCTCAGAGAGACTTCTTCATATCATATTTCCAATTAGATTTTAGAATCTAATATTTCTAACAATACAATGATATTGCATATCTAAAGCTTATACTTCGATAGTTATATAGACACTTTAGGTAGTTGGGGAATGAGTGGATAATATTGTTGATCCATGGAGAACCATTCATAGTTTGTAGAACTTCTACAACCTCTTGCTGCCGCAAAATCTTTATTTCCTATCCATTATTATATTGTGCTTGTATTGAAATAATCAGAGAGGAGAACAATTACTTGACCAAGTATAAGACATGGGAATTGGTTTCTCTTCCATCCAATAGGAAACTTGTTAGATGTGTGTCGATTTATAGGAATAAGAGGGATGTTGATGGATTGATCACAAAGTATAAATCTTATTTAGTAGCTAAGGGATTCCAATAGCTGCAAGGAATTGAATATGAGGATAATTTTACATAAGTAGCCAAGATGGATTCCATTATGTTGGCTCTAGCTATTGTAATACCTAGAAATTGGGAGGTACACTACATGGATGTGAAAAAATATTTCTTACATGGAGATATTAATGATGATATATAGATGGAGCATGAAAATATGTATGTAAAATATCCTTAATTACTACAGTGATTTAAAAAATCACTATATGGTCTTAACCATGCACTCAAGTCTTGGAATGAAGAAATGGATACATATCTTCACTCCCAAAATTTTCTTGGATGAAAATCAAATATGAATGTGTATATCGTATGGCACACATATTCTCTCTTATTGATAAATTTATCTATAGATTACTTATTATAGGAATCTCATCCCATTCCATCGTTGTAGTGAAGTTCACTTTGCATGATAGGCTTTCTATGATAGATATGGGACTTTCCACTATTTCCTTAGCCTTGAAATAATCCAAGATTATTTAGGAATCAAGTAGGAAAAATATAAGTATGCCATGGACATACATGATAAGAATTAGATGAGAAGATGAAAGACAAATAAAAACCCCTTCATATCTGGGGTTAAGCTAGAAAATGTTCATACTACACTTGTAGTTGAGTCTGCCAGGTTTTGACAATTGGTTAGGAGTCTTTAATAACTTAGAAACTTCCATCTTAACATCTCCTATGCAATTGGAGTAGTTTCCATGTACATGTAGAAGACACATGAGATACACTAGAAGATAGAAAAGCATATTCTTAAATATATCAAGGGGAATACTCGATTTGGTTTACACTATGAAGTAGGGTCTTCCTTAGTTCTTGCTGGATACATAGATTTAAATTGGGTTGGAAATGGCATAGATTTCCATTCAACCTCAGCATGTGTTCTCTACCTTTGATCTAATCCAATATAGTGGTTAAGAATTAAGTATTCAACTATTTCTTTATCATCACTATAGGTGAAGTATTAGGGCGTGGTGAATACTACCACTCAAGCTATATGGTTGTATCACTTTCCCATAGAGTTGGGTGTTTAGTTTCATCGTTTTTTAATTCTATGTTGTGATAATAAAAGTACACTCAAGTTTTATATAGATTTAATAAAATGGAAATAAACTAAGCACACTGACGTTCACATGTTGTTTATTACAGGACAAATTCATGATGGGATCATTGATATATAGTATTACCCTTCTTCTAAGTATGTTACAATCATCTTCACCAAGAGTTTCATTGAGAAAAACTTCATATAATTAGTCTATTAGGGGTGATGGACACAACTACTTAACAACTGATATTTTGTATGGCACTGTAGTTTGAGGGGGGGTTTTCTTTCCATTGGGTTTTCCCTTATTATCTCACATTTTTATTTTTCATATATGTACATGAGTATCTAAAAAGGCCACAAATTCTCGAGACTCATATATTACTTTGGAATTGAGTACCAAAAAAGGTTATGTTGATTTTTGTAACTATGGTTGATCTTCATAATGTATTTGTAAAACATATTTTAAATTCTAAGAATCAAAAGAAAAACATTTTGTGAAAAGTCCCATTTGGACTTTAAAAAGAAATAAATTTGTTTTTTTTAAATTAAAATTTTGGGCTCGAAATAGTTTTTTCAACCTCCTCCTCATCAAGTCGAACTCATTATGAATTCAAGTTGGCTCCAAAAAAAGACACACCTACTCATCTCCATGAAAATACTATAAATAGATGACATTTGGTCCTCCTTTATGGATAAGACAAGCTCGTATGGTCTCAGGTAGCTCGCATGGTCTGAGGCAAATTCTTGGAGGTTTGTCACAAGAAATTCAAGTATCTTCTCTCTATGGTTTGACCTATTCTAAGAGATAGTTTCTAAGGTCTGCAAGCTATAGAGAGTTGTCATTATGTGGTCTGTGAGCTTCAAAAAGTTGTTGTTCTGTGATCTATGAACTACATAAAGTCACTTATATCTAAGGTCTGCAAGCTACAGAAAGTCATCATTCTATTGTCTATGAGTTATAGAAAGTCATTGTTTTGTGGTCCGCAAGCTATAGAAAGTTTCTTATCTCTAATGTCTATGAGCTAAAAAAAGTCATCTTTCTGAGGTATGTGAATGGACGTTATGATGCAGGAAAGAAAGCCTATTATGAGACTAGTGAAGGGATGGTATGAGGCAAAATATACATGAGTTTTGAGGCAATGAAATTGTCCATCTTAGGAGCTTGTGAAGAAACAAGAATACAACATGTTTTCATGGGCCATATTGACTTGACTAGGAGGATGGAAATTAGACTAGGTTTGACTTAGTTCATGTCTTATATGTCTCTATGTTGAATTGAATAATTCTCTATTGGAAAAGGTTGTTGGGATTTTCCTCATGAGAGTTTTCCCAGGGTAATTCTATATGTTCTTTGTGTGAGCTATCTCTTTATGGTTAATGTTATATGGCTAATGTATTTCTATGTAATTATTGAATGATGTGATGTTAATAAGAATGTGAAAAGAAAAAAAATTATTATCATTTTGAAATACCATGAAAAAATCAACATGGGATTAGAGCTAAGGTCAAAAGACAAACCTAGAAGAAAATGTTGTATGTGTTTTGTCCCTAAGGATAAAACTTTGTGGTTCATTTCTCTTGAGAAAGACCAAACCTCTTTACTTCATGGAAGATCAATGCTAAAGACCAAATCAAGTCTCTGATTGAATTTTTTCAACGTTTGTATGATAATCTAAAATTGAACTTTTGTAGGCCCGAGAAAGCCCTAAATCCTCAAGAATTTCAAATATTTTTGCATCCTTAGGTAGACTGAGAAAGCCACATAAGGCAATGAAAATATTCTCAAATGTCGCCAGAAAATTGACAGTCAATAGAAGAGATATGACTAAGGATCGAAAAAATCCCTAGTTCAAAATCCTAAGTAGGCCAAATCTAAATTGCAGAGGTTTAAGAATCATTGTAGAAGGAGCCTACCTCAAGAAGAACCAAGGTCATCGAAATAAGTTTTTTGCATTAAGTCAATTGACCTCCATATACATATTACCAAGGTCCTCAGTTGGTCGTGGTCAAAACCTTCTAGGGAAGCTTTAATGAGTTATCTCAAACGGATCAAACTCTTCATTTAAGATAAATTATCAAATTATTCTCTAAAATTACACCTCTTATGTTTTAAGTCTTGAAGCACACCCTTATTCTCAAGTAGAAGTAATGGGCACGAGTCTTATGATTTTTTCATAACTCGAATAGAGACTAAGTGTGATCTCAAGGATCATATCCCAGTATCAAAGCTCTGGTGTCTCAATGATAAAAAACTAAATTAAAGAGGAGCTTGAATTATCATAAGGGATAAAATATTGTTCTTAGAAGAACAAGTCATCTGAAGGAGTCAAATTGATTCTCTATTCTATACATAAAAGAAGGATGAGATGATTCTCTAAGAGTGGACCTAGGGACTGAAAAGGTAGTGATCTATGTTAAATTTGAATTTTGTCATATGATTCACACAAGTATGATATGGGAACTATTTTAAAGCATGCATATGAAATTTCTTAGGGCCAAGTCCTCCTTCATGTTTTTTGAAGGAAAATGACATTCTCAAAGTGATGACTTGTTAATACTTGAAGAAAGTTTGTATGTAAGAATATATATAATCATGGGTTTTCAAACCTATATTAATAAGAGTTAAGTGACATCACCTAATGTATTCATTGATCTTAGTCATGTTAGATCAACCATATCATGACCTTTACAAGATGCATCATATGTACTGATAAGAGAAGTGGAACATCCTATGGAGGTTTTCCATTACACCAAACATCCACGTGAAAGTCATTGGAAAGCAGCTAAAAGAATACTTCGTTATGTTCAAGGTACAGTTCAGTTTGGAATTCATTACAGTGCCGAAGCATCTCCTCTATTGGTTGGTTTCACTGATTTCGATTGGGCTGGTGACCCTAATGATCGGAAGTCTACTGTCGGTTATGTGTTTGCTCTTGGTTCAGGACCTATTACATGGGCTTGCAAGAAACAAGGTGCCATTTCTCTTTCTTCCGCAGAAGCAGAGTATCGTGGTGCCGTAGAAGCTAGTAAGTAAGCCTTGTGGCTTCGTCAGATCCTATCAGAGTATGGCTTTCAGCAGTAGCATCCGACTACACTTTGGTGTGATAATCAAAGTGCCATTCAACTATGCAAATATCCAGTCCAGCATCAGCGTAGCAAACACAT
>APFE031757227.1:48013-96997 GCA_000404065.3 Pinus taeda | reverse complement strand
GCTCTTCAGCAGATCCTTCTCTCCTGGAGTTAATCTATTAAACTCATTATCATCTGTTGGTTCATCAAACCCATCTTGAACTAATTCCCATAAATCTTGACAAGAAAAGAGGGCTTTCATAGTTATTGCCCAATAATCATAGTTCTTCCCATTGAACTGTGGGAGCTGGGTGTTAAACATACCCATACCAGTGCTTGTGCTGGCCATTCCTTGACTGTATATTTAAAACAGCTGACTGCTGTAACAAAAAACTCCTCCCTTCAGCTTCTTTGTCACCTACAAAGAGCCTAAACCTCCTCTGATACCACTGTTGCGTATTTTTACTTCTGTTTGAGATGGATAAATACCAAAACCATCAAAATACAAGACACAGAGGCAATGCTCTGTTTGCTTTGCTCCAAGATCTTTTACACAGAGAAGTCTTTTTAAAACAATTACACAGGACAGAAGATTTCACCACCATAAAATTTCATTCATTAAACAAATTCACTGATACATATTCATCCTCTATGCTGAGAGGGATTCACTAAGACATTTTCACAAAAGAAATTACTCTGCCTCCTATGAAATTTTACACCACTGTGTGTAAATATTTCATTTACATTCACTGCTGTGTGAAAACAAAATTACAGGGAGTTACTGATTTACCTTTTCACCTGTGTGAAACAATTCATGGATTTGGAACAAAACAAGCCACTGGTTTTTCATTCACTTCTCCTCCTGCACTGCTGTGCAAACTTTTCATTTTTCATTACAAAGAAAAAAAATCTTTTTTTTACTTCTGCTGCATAAAAATTCATGGTTTTCATTGGCTGCTGCGGAGCCCAGTTTTTTTTCTTCACCCCGTGTGCAATAATGAATTACATCTATGGAGTCAACGCTCCTAAGTTAAAAACATATGCCAAAAAAAAATAATTAAAAAAACATTATAGTTTCCGCCCATACTCCATATTAAATTTATGCCCATGCCTGCCGTATGAAATCATAAAGACTTTTACCTAAGTTAATGACACCTTCAGTAAAAACATTAAATAAAACGTGCCGTAAAGGTAAAATTAAAGTTCGGGCAGGTTGAGTGAAATCCTTATCCGTCGACCTGATCGGACGCAATTCGCTCACCAACCTCTGACAAAACAAACGACCTTTGCCGGCCGGGAAAGTGGTTTTGGGTTCGTACACCCGACGCGTGTCAGCTGGTTAGGTTGTTCGGAGGCCCTCTGACAAAAACCCCTTTTTACCACACCCATTGCGATATGCCTCCACGTGGCTCGTGGTTTTGCTGGGTGGTATTGAGGTGCATTAAATATTTTGCCCGCGCGCGCTGTTGAAATTACAAATTCAACAATTATTACAAGGGCGGAGAATAGATTGTCTCAGGTTGCAGACAAAATTCTGCCACTCATAAATAAAAGATCATATTTTATTTAGAGGTTGATTTTATTTAAAATATGAATTCAAATTTAACAATTTCAATATTTCATTTCAATATTTCATTTTTTTTAAGTAAGAATATGAGTTAAATAATAAAAATTGGGATTTTTTAATGAGGTTATAATTTTGTTTGGATAGTAATATTTAAACAAGTTATTTTTTTTATTTTGCAAAATTTTGATTTAGAAGTGTTTGAATCTAGATAATTTTGAAAGTGATCAGCTAGGTTGTATTGCTAACCACAACCTTCTACATAATGTGGGATCTCACCTATGTACGCTCTAAGTTCTTAACTCAACAACTAAACTATAATTCCATTGCTTGTTTAAGGAGCGAGCTCTCATCCCCTTTAATAGCCATAGCCTATCAGGATACCATGGATCTTTTTTCTATTTTATTAAAATAACTTCTAATATTTCCTTGTCGCTAGACACCTAATCCGCTAAAAATTATGATATGGAAGTTGAAGAGTAAAAAAGAGTCCAAAAAAACTTGGAACCCAAAACCAAGGGTCATATAAACTTATTATAAGTGTATATCATTTGAATAATAAAAATATGATATGTTGTCCACTCCATGTATCAAAACGAGCGATCTCTTGCCTTGCTCAAGTGTGAGCCACCTGTTTTGTGGCCTTTCTATACATGGCAATACTATACCTGTTTTGTGGCCTTTCTGTACATGGCAATCCTATACCTTTGAATTCTCTGCCCATAATCTTGAAATAGCAAAAACTGGCATTTATCCCTCATCCCCAAGTCTACATATTCAAAACATCTTCTGTCAGCCCGCAGGTCTTTATTTTGGCATTCACGTACGTCCCTGAGTACTCTTACCATTTTTTCTTTCCAACTCCTGCAGCGAACACACCTGTCCTCTAGCTTCTGTGTGTATGGTGTAGCCTAGATCACGTTCAAAATCTAACGCGCGTGCATGTTCCCTTGCTGCACCACTCTCATGTGATTGCATATTTTCCACTTCGATCCTTTTGAGTAATCTAAAGTGTTTCATTTGCCCCACGCTCTATCTAGTTGCATCGGATCTGCGTTGCTCAGGGAACATTTTGATTGGCAGCGCCAAATTGTATTCTAGCGGTCTCTCTACAATTACGCAAAACACTTGTCGTCTTTGTCGAATATGGTTTCTGGTGTGACTCTAGAAGAATGGATTGTTTCTGAGCGTCCATAGTAATAGTTCTTCAAAAGAAAAAAATAAACGTTGGTACATCGGTTGAAAATGGTTAATATTTGCGTCCAGGTGGTTGTACAGTCCATTATTTTTTCTCCATTTAGCTTGAAGACATTCCATGTTCATTGTGACTCGTAGATGAGAATAAAAATGGCATATCTACACATTGTAAACCCACTCTCTATTTCCTGCAATGTCCCTCGGGATCGGGATTTTTTTTTGAAGTGAAGTTCATTTATACGTTGGTATTGGATGGTATGTATTAGATTGAGCACGAGTTAAGTGATGCGCATTGTATTGAACATTCTTTTAGCGTGCGTTGGATCATACCATGTATTATATCCTCTGCTCATTTCGCATATATAGTTGTCACTTGGAATTCTTTGCGTTGTATATTAATTCACTTCTCTTTGAAGACCGTGTGGTATGAACATTGGTTCGTTGGACGTTGTTGCAAACTACTACTTGTTAATTTTGGTTGACAGATTCAAGGATATTGAATATAGACCCGACCATCAAGTTAGTACAATATTGTGGAAATAGATTCATCACTCTCAAAAATCAAAACTCAATTAAAATTCTATAATTTGAAATTATAATTTATAATTTGAGATTATAATCTAGATTTCCAAAAAATTGAACTCTCACTCTAAAAATTTAGCTAAATTATCACCTATTTACACTCCTATATCATTAATATGTTATTATTATTGGTTTCAAGGTTCAAAATATTGATTTGCAATGTTTAGTCAATTTCCAATAATCCACGTATCAATTTCTAATACTCAAGACGTTAATTTTCTATATATGATATATCATTTTCCAAATTTTGTAGGAAACATCAAATAAGTTTGTATCTACATGACATATAAATTTAAATACAACAACATCACACGTTGAAAAATCGAATCCATTCAAGCTGGGTATTAGGCAACCTGCCTTGATATCAATTATCAATAGGGTATCCAAGGTCCTTCTGTAGTGTGGAGTTTGATAAGGCTTCAAAACGCAAAAAAATGTATTTAAATGTGTATGAGAAGATGAATCCCAAAATGTACAATTCAAGTTTTTGTAAAGTTTAGATAGATATTCAATTGAATTAATTATAATGTTGTATCTGCATAGTAACAAACGCACAAGTTAATTTTCCCAATGCCGGTGTTTGAACTAAGATATCGAATAGAGTATACAACGCTATTTGATGTTGTAACTTATGGTTTATGCTAAAAACTCAACCCATATTGAAACACCATTCTGAGTAAATAGAAGAACGTGGCTTTATTAAATTGCAATTTGAACGGGCTTTCAGGAAGTGAGTAGTTGCACTAGCAAATAGAATGCCACCCTCAACACACAAGATGCAGGTCTCAGTCCCGTCCAACAATGGTCATACAAACCCTTCCATCCTAGAATGACTTCCAACAAGTCACAAAAACCAATACAATTGATATACACACAGAGGGAACTAACAATAAGCATGACATATCCCTCAACACGCAATAAACGTGGTCATAAACACGCTCAGTACCTCAACAAATATGATTGCCCTCACATTCAGAATACGACCCTCATTGATATATATTCCACGTAGCGGATGCAACAGTAACCCTCTTTGCAGCAAAACTTTGAAGTAAGGATTGCACGGGCGAGGGTACATTACACAAATGGCTTCTAATGCCATTTTTTTTCCATTTTATACCTTTCAAACTTTCAGCTGAGAGTTTTATATAGAATCTAACTTTTGGTTGAGAGTTTTAAATGGAATCTAACTGTCATCCGAGAAGTTTCGAATAAAATCTAAATTCTCGATCGAGATTCGGGAAATATTTTTACATCAAAATTATGTTGGATAGAATATATTATAATATATGATTCTCGGTCTAGAGATTTAGTTTGAATTTAAATTTTTTGCTGAGAGTTTGTGTTCAAGTGTTTTTTTTCCCAAAATTCTTAGCCAAAAAGTTTTCTAACTCTCGGTTGAGAGTTTGCAAACCTGGGATTAACCTTGCTAAATTATTGGCAATGCTTAGCCAAGAAACAATCAAAATCTCGGCCAATAAAATATTTGACTTTTTCACGTACCAAAATTCTTTCACCTACCAAAAAGTGCTTCCCTTTTTCGTACTTTCACCTATACGTGAAAATGCCACTCTAGAGCCAACGTCCAAAATTTGTGTTTAGTATTGAATCTGTATTGTTGTGATTGTATTATATTTGGTTTTTGTTGAAAAATATGGTTGTTCCAATGGATGGGTAATTGTAGGATATGGTTAGTATGAGCTTACAAGAGATAGAAGAAGGATGGATAAGTGAAAACTTGTTTTTTCATGAGTTTGAGTACAATTTATGAAAAGTTTTTTCTGAATTAGTTGGCACATGATGGAAAAAATCAATATTGTTGCTTGTTTTGATTCTAGGGTTTTTGTTTTTGAAGAGTTCAAGCATGTCATTTTTGAAAGATTGGGAGAAGAATACCATCTCCTTAAAGAGGAAAGCCACATTCTCCATCACATCCACCAACGTATTCTCCTGAATCACATAGTCCACATCATGCTTCATATTTGAGTCTCAGTATGGTGATTGGTCATTCATTGCTTCTATCGATTCATCATTCATTCGCTTCTTTCATAAGAACATTTACAAAGACAAGCCCAAGACCATCTTTTCTCAAAAAAAATAACCCTGTGCCTCTTATAACTTCAATCTGTAAGTGCACTGCCAAATCTATTTTCTCATGTTTCAGTGAATGTATAAGCCTGATCCCATATTTTCTCAAAGAAACTATGTTTGCGGCTCCTATTGCTTCAACGTGTAAGTGTACTGCCAACTCTATTTTATCATGTTTAAGTGAATGTTGGATAATGTAGAGAGGAGTACTTTGCATATTTTTTTCCTGTAGTTCAAAATTGTTATAATCACAATTTTCGTTACACCAAAACCTGCAAGTTAGAGTTAATGGATCCATGAAACACATGGGAGCATTGGATTAACACCGCCATTAACGGGAAGCGCAACAATCTCCCCCCTCAATGTGAGCCAAGTGTGTTTTGAACTCAAGACCTTTGGCTTTGATACCACTTGTTGGAGACACGATTTCCATTACACCAAAACTTGCAGGTTAGAGTTAACGGATTCATGAAACACGGGGCAATGTTGGATCAACACTGCCATTAATAGAGAGTGCAACAAAAATGTGGGTTTTGTATGAGGGATATTTATTATGGATTTTGTTGATTTAACTATTGTGATTTCAGAAATAACCTTACAACAATAAAAGCCACTGAAGTCCACAATACATGAAATTCAACATCTCAAAGTTTTGATCATTGTGACCATTTCTCCTGTGCTTCTCATTTTAGGGGCCATCATCTTCATTTTTACATATTGGACTTGTATATGGCTGTCCAGAGTCATTTATGTCTAGTTATTCCATCATCTCGACCTCCATCATTACAAAAACAGTCTAATATGATTCTTATTCGAAATTAAATTTAAAATCAAAATTTTCTTAAACTAAATTGCATTTTACTTGCGTGTAGATGGCAATAATGGAATTTCACTTGGCCCCTTCTTTACTCATTTCAACCCTTTCAGAACTGGTAATGCACATATGCCATAGAGTATTATGTTTTACAATTAGCTACAAATAATTTTAGTAGTTATAACCTCTTTCGGCAAGGAGGCTTTTGCTTTGTATATAGAGCTCAGTTCCCTGATGATTTTTGTGGCATGGTCAAGTTGTTAGATGAAAACATAAAAGAAACAGATGATGAATTTCAGGTATGAATATCAAGATTCCAAGTCTTTTCATTTTCCTATGCTAGTTTGAAGCATGTACCTGGAAGAGTTTTTTGATATCTGGGATAGTGAATTGCATTTACATATATGAATTTTGCAAAGTGAATTTGACCTAATGCACAAAATTAGGAATCCAAGATGTAGAATTTTCTTGTAGATTCAAACTACATATTCTAATATGCTAAAACAATTGACTTGAATCTACTCTACTCATCAACAGAAACAAAAATTGATAGATTAAATCATGAAGCAGAAAAGGAAGAATTTCAATCACACATAACACTAATTTTTTAGGGAAAGCCACAGCTCAAAACCCTTTCTATATATATATTGCATTAATCAGAAGATCTAAGAAGAAAATACAATGCTTGTTCAACCCTAACAATCTCCGAACAAGTACAATCTATCTCACTGCTTCAAAAACTAGCTCAAGCCAATAATTAGCTAAATCTACTATCTGCTAAGATCCTGCTTTCTTGTAAAGTTGCCTTGGGAATTAGCCCATATTTAATTGGGAAATTCCTCACACATAAATGTGCAATCCATCCATAGGACTTCCTCTGATTGCATGCACCATTGGTTTAATATGGATGATTTTACAACTGATATTACATTGTCCCTAAACTCTAATATCAACTGGGTCCTCCTCTGAAATGACATGTATGAGTTATTTTTTGAATGAATTATCAGTTATCTCATTGACCATTGCATGTGAATTAAATCCAACTTAATTCACTTGACCTATCACTAGTTCCTCCAATAGTTAGAACTATCTTAACTGAATTTAACTCACTTAAACTGAATTAAATAATTACAACTCAATAAGAACTCAATCTAGGCCCCTAAAATTTAGGGATCACTCTACATTACTCTTGATAGACTTCCAACTTGAATTTACTGAGATAACTAAGTCAATTTAACTTAGTTAATTGTTATTGCTATGAGAATAGAATTACAATTTAATTCCTAATTTAATTTATGGACAAATTGAATTAGGATTTCCTTGATGCTATTTTTAACATTTCCTGTTGCTATTTTCAACACTCCCTCTTAAAAAGAAAGGAATTTAGCTCTATCTCGATCTGGTACCTTTAGAACGTTTTACATGCAACTCTTATCACTGTTGTTGTTGCTAATGCAACATCTACAACCAAAAAGGCATCCAAACAAAATAAACTAAATCTACTGTGTCTGCAACTATCCACCAGGAAAAATTGTGTTGTTGTTGACTCTGCTACTGAGCCTCCTACTCTGCTGTCAACACTGTTCTTCACTCCTTAGTATATGAGTGACACTAATCCTCCTGCTATTGAATACTATGGGCCCCTATAGCAAGGTAATGATCCATGAGACAAAAAAACACCTCAATGGATCCTGCCCAAATTTGTGCACTCTTGGCACTATTGCTTCACATCACCCCACCTATCACCTAGAGGTATGGTTGCATGTGTTCCCTTTGCCCACTTGACTCAAAATTTCCTCCTACAGGAGGTCTCTACTTGAGTGGGTGTATCTATTCAGTCTCCTCCTTTCCTAATTATGGTTTCTCTACCCCTTTATTTATGTATTAGGGTCGGATCATAGTTATAGTTAGTTAAAGAGTCAATAAAGCCTGTATTAAGAATTGTAAGTGGTTGACCCACATTTAAGAAAGGGACCACAGTGAGTTGCAACGAGCCATAATTAATAAATAAAGTCGTTAACCCATGTTATGAAAAGGACCACTAGTCGTTAGGTTATTGAAGGTCATTTAGCTACAAATAGTTGTAGTTAGAAGGGAAACATCATTCAGTTTGATTTTGTAATCAAGATCTTCTCTGCTTGAGGTTGCCCCGTCGAAGAGGCAAGTGAACATTGCTTTTATCTCCGAATAATAAAATACTTGTTGTTTTTATCATTTTATTCTGTGTTTTTGGTTGTATTTCTTCGCATATTTGCCATTTTGGAATTTCCTGAAGGTCAAGAGCATAACAAGTGGTATCAAAGATCTTTCCAGGGCCGGTGGTATCTCCATTTTTGGCAGATTTTTCTTTAGGCTAGAGACGTGCTCAATGTCTTTAAACCATGAGATCTGTCGTTGAGCACATAAACCTGTGGATTTGGGAAGGCATGCACGCAGGAAATACAAGAGGTGGTCACTCTTGTTGGACTCCCTTGTAACCTCTGTGGATACCCCTGCGAATAGCAGTGCATTAGATAGAACCATGCACGGACTACCTTCCATGTACCCTCTGGGTATATTAGAAACCCCCTCAGCTCACCTAAAACCTCGCCTTAGATAAGCAATCGGTCCTCTTGCTGCTACAGTACATTAAGAACAACACTCTGACAGATTACTCACGTGTACGATAGGGTAGTTGGGTAGTATGGCTAAGGGTATGGTTGATCCTCTTTAGTTAGTGCCCTGAAATATTGGGCCAAGCACTATTGTTGGACCCTTATGTATATTGAGATATGTAGCACCTGACACTCCATTGAGACCATAGTTCCCTCAACTCTCTGAAAGTCACCCATTATCTTATTTGCTAGATCAGATCCACCAATTGGGGTTCTTCCGTCATAGTACGATTCAGATCTAGCAATTGGGGTTTTGTCGCCTCCACAACAATAAGATCCACCAATTGAGGTTCTACCGCTACAATACCATTAAAATCTAACAGTTGGAGTGTTGTCATCGCCACAGTCCAACTCACATTCATCCATTTGGGTTTCGCAGCCAGATCTGACCCTCTGCGTAGTGAGGCTTGTGGCTCCTATAGTCTGGGTCGGCTTTCGCAGGACATTACGTAGGATCAAGTTTTCTGGAATATGACCACTACATTATTAATCAGTGGGGAGTAAAACTCCTTTCGGAGTTAATAAATAAATAAATAAATAAATAAAAAATATGAGGCCTTCCGGGATGCTTACAAGAAACTTAACCCATAAGATTCAAGACGACGAGTTGATTGTAGTGGTACGATTCTCTTGTTAGCTTCAATTTTCTGGCGATCCCAAATTTTTTTGAGGTGAAGTCAAGTGACCGAGATCTGTGTATGGGAGAAACCATAGCTCAAGTCATGGTCAATGAGAAGATCGAGTGCCTTTAACAAAGGTTGGACTCATTCCACGAAGAACTGCAGAAAATTACAAAATTCATTAACAACGCCACTAAGATGACGTTGGGTTTGCATCAGGAGGAACATCGTATTGATGAATACCTTGAAGGATAATCTAGCCATCATATTCACTTCAATGGAAATCACCAACGTTCCTATGCTTGACCACCCAAGCTGGACATGTATAAATTTGATGGTTCCAATCCGACAGTATGGGTAGCACAAATGGAACAATATTTCATTCTGAATGATATCAGCGATAATGAAACTAAACTACGTGTGGGAGCCATTTAGTTGGACGAAGAGAGATGGTAATGGTGACAGTGGGATATGAAATTTTATCCTGGGAACATAACTTGGGAATCCCTTTGTGACTGCTTTGACAGAGAATCTAATTTTTTGGGTCGTCTTACTAATCTCCGATAGGCAGGCACAATAAAAGACTACATTGCAGCCTTTGAGACATTGGCCATTCGAAAAGAAGGTCTAGGAGATGAATTCTACTTGGATTTTTTTATAAGTAGTCTCAAAGAAGCCATCCAAGCACATGTTTGGATGCACCACCCACCTACATGGATAGATGCTTGCAAAAAAGTTGTTGAAGTGGAACATGCTTTAGCTTCCCAGTCTCCTCGTCCAAATTTCGTAGCCATGGGATGCCCCACCCAGGCTCAGGGCCCTACCCAAACATTTAAGGTTCAAAATGTGTCTCCAGTAGAAATGGCTAAAAGAAGAAAACAAGGATTATGCTACTACTGTGATGATAAATACTCCTCGGGGCATAAATGCAAGGAACCCAAATTCTTTCAAATTGATGTTATTGATCATAACTCATCTGAGGAATCCCCACCCCTTGGGGGACTAGAGGATGAAGTTGAGGACACCTAGCAACACAATGAGCTCACAGCTATGCCAGAGGAACCCGTTATCTCGCTACATTCTTTGGCGGGCATTTCTGAGCCCGAAACTCTCAAAATCAGATGCTTTATTAAACATCGTCGTGTAGTAGTATTGATTGATGGTGGCAGCACTCATAACTTTATCCAATAACGAGTCGTTGAAGCTATTCATTGTTTTGTAAGGGAAATCTCTAATTTCCAGGTCCTGGTTACTGATGGGGGGACAATGAAATGTGAAGGCCTCTGTGAAAATATTAAACTTCATATGGGAGAGTATCAATATCCTTTCGCCCAAAAGAATGAAATAGAAGAAATCATCAAGGAAATCCTTGAAGCCGGTGTTATTCGTCCTAGCAACAATCCTTATTCATCACCCGTGATCATGGTGCTCAAGAAATATCAATATCCTTTCGCCCAAAAGAATGAAATAGAAGAAATCATCAAGGAAATCCTTGAAGCCGGTGTTATTCGTCCTAGCATCAATCCTTATTCATCACCCGTGATCATGGTGCTCAAGAAATATAGGAAATGACGCATGTGTCTAGACTTTCAGGCCCTCAACAAGCTCACTCTCAAAGACAAATTCCCTATCCCGGTTGTTGATGATCTTCTTGATGAGCTACATGGTGTTCAATTCTTTACTAAGCTAGACCTTTTCTTTGGCTATCACCAAATACACATGAAAGAAGTAGACATTCCCAATACTGCTTTTTGAACTCATGAAGGCCATTATGAATTCTTGGTCATGCCATTTGGTCTTTGTAATGCCCCATCCACTTTTCAAACCCTCATGAATCACCTGCTGAAACCATATCTCCGAAAAATTGTCCTCATTTTCTTTGATGACATTCTCATCTACAACCTACCATGGGAAAAACATCTTCATCATGTAGACCAGCTCTTGCAACTACTCCAGAATCATGAATTATTTGTCAAATTGTCCAAGTTCTCTTTTGGCATGGAAGAAATCGAATATTTTAGACACATTGTGGGTCATGAAGGTGTCCAGGTGGATCCTAAAATGATATAGGCAATGCAATATTGCCCCCAACCAAAAACATTGAAGAGTTTGAGGGGATTCTTGGGTCTCACAGACTACTATCACATTTTTTTCCGCAATTATGGTCACATTGCTAGACCCCTCACTAACCTTCTCAAGAAAAATTCATTCCTCTGGACTGATGTAGCACAATAGGTGTTTATGGCTCTCAAACAGGCCATGTGTTCCACTCCAGTATTAGCACTACCCGACTTCACCAAATCTTTTGCGATTAAGTGTGATGCTTTAGGTACTGGTATTAGTGTTGTCTTAACGCAGGAAGGTCGACCCTTGGGTTTCACTAGCCATCAACTAAGTGGGAAACATTTCGGAAAATCTACCTATGAGAAAGAGATGTTGGCCATCTTACATGTAGTAGATACCTGGCGACCATACTTATTGGGGTGGCATTTCCAAATCCACACAGAGCATCAAAGCCTCAAATATTTTCTGGAGCAACGTCTATCCTCGCCACAACAAAATAAATGTGTGGCCAAAATGTTAGGATAAGATTATGAGATAATTTACAAAAAAGGGCATGACAATGTAGTAGTGGATGCTTTATCACGCCAAATTGAGGATGAAAGCACCCTGCTATCAATCTCTCTTCCCATACCAGATTCCATTGAAGAAGCTCGCAAGGAATGGTTTCACACCCCTCTCTCTCCCAACACATTAATAACATGAGAGCATATCCTAATTCCTATGTTGGCTACTCTTGGAAGAATGAGATTCTTCGCTACAAGGATAGAGTAGTTATATCACCGACATCCACCCTGAAAATGCGCATTTTGGAAGATTTGCACTCATCTCCCTCTGCAAGCCATGCAGGATTTTAGAAGACTTATGCTCACACTCGTTGTTCTTTCTTTTGTACAGGCATGAAAAATGACATTCTTACTTTTGTAGCTTAATGTGATGTGCATCACTACTACAAAGGAGAAACAACAAAGTTACCAGGCACCTTACAACCATTGCCAATCCCTGCCTCCATTTGGATGGATGTTTCTATAGATTTCATTACTGGTCTCCTGTGGTCTCCTGAAGTCAGGCAACAAATCAGGGATCATGGTGGCCGTGGAAATTTTAATATGCTCATCTTTTCATTCTACCCCACCCATTTACCCCCACTATGGTGGCTCAAGCTTTCATGGACTAGATCTTCAAACTGCATGGCATACCCACTTCCGTTGTGTTTGATCATGACCCGACATTCACCAGTAACTTTTGGCAAGAAATTTTCAAGCTACAAGACACCCAACTCCAACTAAGTACTTCCTATCATCCCCAAACTGATGGTCAAACTGAAGCAGTCAACAAATGTTTGGAGAGATACCTAAGGTGCTTCACTTCATAAAAGCAACATCAATGGGTGTAGTGGCTACCTTTAGATGAATGGTGGTATAATACTAATTGTCATGAAGCCACCAGATGACTCCATATGAAACAACATATGGCCAACTCCCACCTTCACCTATTTATTATATCCTTGGATGGTCTAAGGTTAAATATGTTGATAAACTCCTACAGAACCATGTAGCCATGCTAACTCGTCTTGAAGATAATCTCCATCAAGCTCATGATCGAATGAAGCAACACGCAAACCAACATCACTTAGAGCACACATCTCAAGAAGGGAATCAGGTATTCCTATGGCTGCAACCATATAAGAAAACATCGCTCAAAGAAAAGGGCTGCCAGAAATTAGCTCCAAAATTCTACAGACCCTATCAAATACTTCAATGTATTGGAGTAATAGCCTACAAGCTGGCATTGCCACCACCTTCAAAAATCCATCCCGTCTTCCATGTATCATGCCTCAAGAAAGTGGTGGGGAACAATTGTAGAATTCAAACCAGTCTACCTGAATTGGATGAAGAATATTCACTCTGGCTCCAACCTGAACAGGTCTTTGATACGGGAGAATGACATTTGCGCAGCCGCACGATCAAGGAAGTCCTTGTCAAGTGGAAAGGCACCTCTCCAGAAGATGCAACCTGGGAACCAACCACTATTCTTCAGTAGTTTCCGCAGCTTCAGCCTTGAGGACAAGGCTTCTTTTTATGGGGAAGGGCATGTTAGGGTCCAACCTTAACCCCTTTATTTATGTAATAGGGTCGATTCATAGTTATAGTTAGTTAAAGAGTTAATAAAGCCCATATTAATAATTATAAGTGGTTGACCCACATTTAAGAAAGGGACCACCGTTAGTTACAATGGTCCATAAATAATAAATAAAGTGGTTAACCCATGTTATGCAAAGGACCACTAGTGTTAGGTTGTTGAAGGTCATTTAGCTATAAATAGTTGTAGTTAGAAGGGAAAGATCATCGAGTCTTATTTTGTAATCGAGATTTTCTCTGCTGGAGGTTGTCCCCTCAAAGAGGAAAGTTGGTCAAGTACTTCGGGATTGTGTCACCCTTCTCCATATTGATTTTTCTGACTTTTTCCTTTAGTTCCAGCTTCCTATGGTCACTGTTGTTTTGAAACAAGTTCGTCAATTCCTTGCAAATTGCAAATGGATTTTCCTTACTGTGGAGATTCGAGACAATATGATCTTGAACTCCTTCTAGGATAATCCTTCTCACCTTTTCCACACACTTTCTCCATTCTTATAGGTCCTTAACATCAAATGTTGGAGGCTTCAATATATCATGATCTATGAATTCCTTCAGCCCATTGTCTTCCAACTCTACCTCCATCTTGTCCTTCCACGCTATGTAATTTGATCTACCCTCAAGGGCACACTCAAGTCTCAAACCGTAGAACGACATCATGTTGGCTTTCAAGTATGAAACTACAAATTCGATTTCTCTTACACAACAAACTTGTATTCTCCTCTTCTATAGCAATTTCAGCTCCCATACCATGTAGAATTTTCTTGTAGATTCAAACTACAGATTATACTATGCTAAAACAATTTACTTGAATCTACTCTACTCTTGAGTGGAAACAAAAATGGGTCGATGAAATCAAGAAGAAGAAAAGGAATAATTTCAATCACATAACACATTAATTTTCTAGGGAAATCCATAGCTCAAAACCCCTGTTATTTGTATATTGCATTAATCAGAAGATCTAAGAAGAAAATACAATGCTTGTTCAAACCAAATAATCTATGCACAAGTACAATCTATCTCAATGCTTCACAAAGTAGCTCAAGCCAATACTTAGCCAAATCTACTTGCTTGTCAAGATCCTACTTCTTTGCACAATTTCCTAGGGAATTAGCCCATTTTAATTAGGAAATTCCTCACTCATAATTGCGCAATCCATTCATAGGCCTTCCTCTGATTGCATGCACAATCAATTTAATTTAGATTATTTTACAATTGTTAGTACATTGTCCCTAAACACTAATCTCAACTTGGTCTTCCTTTGAACTAACATGCATGAGTAATTTTTGAGTGACTTATTAGTTAGCTGATTGATCACTGCATGTGAATTAAATCATATTTAATTCACTTGACCTCTCACTAGTTCCTCCAACAGTTAGAACTAGTTTAATCTAATTTAACTCAGTTAAATTGAATTAAATAATTACAACTGAACAAGAACTCAACCTCGACCCCTAAAATTTAGGGATCACTCTACATGACTCTAGATAAACTTCCAACTCGAATTTATTGAGCCAACTATGTCAAACTAACTTAGTTAAATGTTACAAGTTGCTATGAGAATAGAATTACAATGTAATTCCTGATTTAATTCAAGGACAAATTAAATTAGGATTTTCTTGATGTTATTTTTAACATTTCTCATTGCAATTTTCAACGCAAACCCCTTGTCTTTGCTGAGTTTCTTTGTGGGGCCACCAAGCAGCGTTATTGGTGGAGTGGTAAGCGACAACGTCCCAGAATTGGATAGTGTTGACGAACCTAGCTACATTTTTTGTTATTGCTCCTCTTGTTAACAAAAATGAGGATCACTAAAAGATGTTTGTGGGGAATTTGACCCTTGTATTTGTTTCTTCTCATGGAGTATCGATACTTGATGAACATATTGAGGTGAAAAATGGGATTGTTATACTGCTTGCTATGTAGATATGGACTATGGGTACAAAGAAATTATTGTGCATTGAAATGAGTTTGGTTATGATATGGCTGTATCTTTAATCCAACTGGTTGTCCAGACATCATTAGGGAGATTGAATGTTGTGGTTGTTTTTAGTATTGCCATTGTGTAGATTCTCATGATGAGATTTGAGAGGCATGCGAAGCCCTAAAAAAGATGGTGTCCCCTTGTTTCCCACTAGAGATGATGTATTGATGGAAAGTTAGAACAGTGTATTGTGCAATAACGTCTGGATCCATTTTGTTTTCTTTCATCCCTAAAACTTTTTCTTTCCCATTAATCTTAGTCTATAGATCACTCTTAAATGGGATTTAGGTAAAACACCAACAATAGAATAGAAAAGGTTAACGAGGTTTGGAGTTGGCATTGTCACAAGTCGTAAAGGAATCTAAACTTATTAGAGTCAATTATTACAGAAGGCATGTATGACATAAGGGGAAGTTTCTTTTTTCGCTCATCAACCAACAATGAGTTCTTCCCACCAATCTTTTCAAAATTTAAATGATAGTATAATCATGATGAAATCAAGAAAGGTACTTCATATACAAAGCTAGTTATCCTCAAATAAAATTCATAAATTTACATTTACTTTCAGTATAACATTAGCAATGTAATCAAGCTTGCATTTTTCAACATTGACTACCTAAGCAACACTGGGTCCAGACCCCAAACTCTAACTTGCATAAAATATTTACAGTAGCTAGAGTTAAAACATAAATGGGCTTATTCTTGTATTTAATAATGAAATATTAAAATTGTATAGACCCTCCTTGCTATAAATAAATATAAACGTCGAGGATTTCCACCATAAATTATGGTGCTTATTATCTTGTTGGGGCTTTATGGAGATGATATGTTTGAGAGGTATACCATTCCTCTCCACCGAGTCTATCACACGTTTCCAAACACGTTCAACATTCTCAATTATCTATGTTTACAGTGGTGCTGCTAAATTAGGGTTCATAACCTACAGAGAGAATTACACAAAGTTACTATTGTAGCTACAATTCTAGAGAACATACCAAAATATATTCAACTTTAGAGCTAATGATACATTTTACTGCCCATTTCCCCTCCCAACTCTCTTCGCAATGATATCATGACCACATACAATGAAGAAATAAGTGGCTGACAATTTTATTAAGTTTCTCTATATTGGAATGACACAAGTTTCACTTCATTGTTTTCAAATTTGTCTTACTAGGTATGTAGACTTCTCCTCGTTAGTCAAATACACATGCTTCTAAATTATCATACAATCCAATCAAGTTACAAACTGTAAAATATTGAAAAGTAACCATTGCAAAGAATATAATTTCATTTCAAGCAAATAAAATTTGAAATATGGTAGGTGCTACTCATCGACACTGAGGGGGTGCATGCGACATCATGCACTTAAATCTACAAGTTTGTTTTGTTTCTCAGCTGCAAAGCTTTTTGTTCTTGATGATTTGTGTTTTCTCAAGATGTCATCTACAATTCATTGTGATTTTTTAAGACTTCCTTTCCGAAAACCTAGAATAAAATTATCCTCCTTAGCAATATCATGTAAATCATAAATCATATTATCACCATAACAAGATCTAATGAGTAAAATGTATCCTCGATGTAAATCATAAATCATATTATCACCATAACCAAATCTAATAAGTAAAATGTATCCTCCATGTAACTGTGAAATCCCATAAATAACTAGGATTTGTGAATGGGTTACATAAAGCATCTAGGAATAGGGGAAAAACTTACAAAACCTAGAATTAGACCCAAATTTCATTATAGACAAACATATAAAAATACGAGTTCATCCAAAACCCATAAATGTCTAAGTTTCTCAATCTTCTCTTGTAGCACCCCAATCTGGTTTTGTAGAGTTGTTTGTAGCACAACTTTTGCATTCTTTTCATCGACAATCTTCTTCCTCCCTTACATGAAAGAACATTACATAAACTGTCAGCACACATTACAGAGAACACTAGACCCCAAGATACACAAATAGAAAGAGTAATATTCGAAGCCACTGAAAACCCAAACTAGGGTTCAATCATCATTTATCAACTCCACATGAAATGCAATTTCTAATCAAATTTCCAATAGAAATGGAGAATTCTTCTTTGGGGAAAAATTATGTCCATCGATTCAAATTCAAATTAGACTAGTGGGTTAGCTCACCCTGATTAAGCCCAAAATTCAAAATAAGATAATTAGTTAAGTTGGACTGTTGAAGGTGTAATCCCAAATGAAAAATTCAGGTTAGATTATTGTTTTCATAATTCTATTGCTGATCACTATGGTCCTCGATTGTTAAGGTAAAAGGGGATGAGCTTCACCAAGCCATGTGTACAACTGCGTCATAGTTGTTTCAATAATGGACCTGACGAACTAGTCCAATATAACATCCTACCATGCATAATCCCTGCAGGTGCAGAAAGTTGTCGTTAGTTATGTCTAAGGGAATAGTCATATGAGCGTACGTAATGTTCATGATGAAGTGTAGCGCATTGTTCAAGATTGTGTGGAAGATGATGAATATGAATAATTTCCATAAGAAAAATCTCGCAATAAAAACACATATTGGTGTAACCAAGATTTAAATTATAATTATTATTTCTTCAATAATAAATATTATTTTCCAAATTTTTACTATGTGCCATATAAACTTAGAAAATAACATTCACCATAAAGTATAAAAACATATATATTAAAAAAACTATTTTAATAAATTAATAATAATTATATGATATGATTCACATACACAATTTATGCTAAATATAATAATATATTGGATTAATATAAAACAATATATAAATCTATATCATAAAAATCAAAATTAACCCATAATTATTATACCAATAATAAAAACTATAACATAACCAAGAAAAAATTAACTTATTGAATCATAAATTTCAAAGCCAAATATTACATATTTATAACCATGGTTACAAATTTAATTTAGTATTTAGTAATTTAAATTTATTTAATGATTTGATTTAATTTAAGAAATTTATTAAAATTTTACTTTTACATTTCATATATATGATGTATATATAATTACAATCTCACTCAATATTATATTCTTTATATATAAAAATTATATAATCTTATTCCAATAAAACAAAAACATAAAACCTCTCATAATACTTAAACTGCACCCCAATATTATTACGAATTTTACACATCCATTTCCTACCAATGCAGAAATTAAATCTAAAAATTATATAATCCTATCCCAATAAACCAAAAACATAAAACCTCTCCTAATACTTAAACTACATCCCAATCACATCCATTTCGTACCAATGCAGAAATTAATAGCATCCCAAGCACCCAAATATTATTACAAAATTTACACATCCATTTCATATCAATGCAGAAATTAATAGCATTCAACCATTTTTATTTGTATTTGGTGCAAGGCTACAATTCGCTAACGCAAACATTAGTTTCTACCCCACAAAAACGACCAAATCTGTCGCTGTGTCTACGCCAAATTTGTACTTTTAAGTGGCAGAATTTCATGGCATTGACCATGCGATATGAACCGAACTCTGCTCTGCTCCGTTAACACTTAATAATAATTATTAGCCTCTACCACTGTTATTGACAACGACAAAATATTATTGTGACTAAGTATTTTGAGGTATGGTTGATGCTTAATGTTGTGGTGGTCAGGACGAAAAACACTTACGAGATTGCTTACCAATCGATTTCAGATATTATGAGATTACTTGCAAATCGATTTCAAATATCAATATTTACTTATGAGATTACTGGTAAATCGATATCAAATACCAAAATTCCAGAGGTCTGGCCGGAATTGAAGTGGTGAGTAAGCATTGTTAACATTGAAGATTGTTCCCTGGGTTTACACCAAACTGGCTGCAATAGTTAGTGTAATGGTTGATGCGGTCGTTAACTTTATCGGTGGCTTTACCTATGCAGTCTAGTGCTCCGTTGATTGCTTGAATGGTTGCCCCGAATCCCTGATCGGATGTAATAGCGGTGTGGCAATAACTGTTCACATTCCAAAACCAGAGCGCACTTTTCCACGACGTTAGGCCATCCTGAGCCAGTATTCCAGGGTTATTTAGCAGGTTCACGTCTAGATATTTTCCAGCTCCACCATAATTTGTGTTTCTGCAAAAATTACACAAACAAATGTTCACCAAACATTCAAATTAAACATTAGACTAAAATATAAGTTTTCATTTCATGCTTATAAACTTATATAGAATGTACATACCCTGTAAGTTGCAATGGGCCACGGCCGTAATATTGCTGTCCGGGTGCAGAGGGATATTGCGTTTTGCTGGGATCACAGTGGACGCTCTTCTCTATCTCCTCCACGTAGCACAGATCTGCCAATCGGTCAGACGCGATATTTGTCAATGTATACCAACAACCAATTCTAAATTCAAAACATTAATATATAGATTTAGAGGTAAAGTGAAAAACGTTGGAAAGATACAGGATGGGCACAAATAATAAAGTGAAAACCCGTTAGAAAGACCGAGGATACGTACAAGTAAGTAAATTTGGAAAGCCTTCTTTCTAACTCTATTGTAACATAAATGCGGTCTGACATGGGTCAGATATAACATGATATAACACGTGGCATTGTGATGAGATAGAAAAAAAATAAAGGCCTGTTATCGAGCCCATGACATGGCCCATTTACTTAACAATAGAGTTGGAAATTGGGCTTTTCTAAATAATCTACATACAATTACATGGCACTGTGATGAGAGAGAAAAAAAATAAAAGTCTGTTATCGAGCCCATATCATGGCGCATTTATTTAACAATAAAGTTGGAAATTGGACTTTTCAAAATAAATTACTTACAATTACAAATTAGTTGTAGTTTTTTCTTTTTACACAAAAATTTGATTGATTAAAATAAAGAGTATTTATATTTTTTTTGGGAATGAAGAATATTTATATTTTTTGGATTACTTTTCTCTTGATAACACAAACATTTGATTAATTACAATAAATCAAATTCTATTAATCACATAAAAATTTGCTTAATTACAATAAATCAAAATTTAAATCTTTATATGTTTTTGACAAATTTTTTATTTATTATAATAAACCAAGTTTTAAGTATTTATATTTTTTGGACTAACGACTGGCGCAAACTCATTCAATATATACACACTCTAAATTCGACTTTTCGCAAACTATAACTTTACTCAAACTCAACTGACTCTCCCAATTTTAACAAATACTCGAATAATTACAATTTCTTAAAAAGCAATATTATACACCTACTGGTAGTGTCGTGAGCAACGTTGGCGAAGAAAGCAGCAATTTCTCTTTTGTTGTCATCGGATGGCCCAGTTGTACCAAATCTAGGGAATGCACTGGCCGCATTAATGAAGTAACTGTATTTGCAGAAGGTCTTTCCTGCGCAGCTACCAGAAGTTTCAGATAAAATTCTGCTAAAAAAAAGGCTTGGGTGGCAATATCCCCCACAACTGCACGGCAGATCGAAAGAGCAGAAAGGGCAAGAGCAAGCCATAGAATAATAATGCTCATACGGAGATGCTTTGCCATCTTCGCGAGTATTGTCTATCAATACTATTGCTATCGCTGGCACATGCACACAAGGAGAGGTGCGGTGCTCGGCTGAATAGCGATAAGTAGCTATTAGTTATATAGGCATTCAGATTTTTAATATTTTAGATTAATGAAGATTAAGACGACGGCCTTTTGCCAACCTCTTGTCACAATTTCTATATGATTTGTTGACCTGACTTTAAACTGCCTGCCTCTAAGACGTGACACACCTCTCTAACACGTGACATATACCAACATCAACGTGAACGTGTTAGGGATTTTACAACTCGTGAGTCTGAGAGACATGGAACACATTGAACCATTGTGCCCAGTATTTATTTGCACTCTCCGAGGAGCTCTCAATAGATGGGTAAATTGGTCCTCATTAAATGATTACAATTTTTTAAAACTGTTAATTATTTTTGAAATTAGAAAGATAAATAAAAAAAAGTGAAATCTTACTAATTTAACTTGTAAATTTGTTTTGAAATTCCAACCCATCTCAACGAAATAAATCTGTTTTGAAATCCCAACCCATCTCAACGAAATGCAGTTGTCTATAATGAGACTTTTTGAAAGTCTTTCCGGCGGATTTTTCAGGTCAAACTCCGGCAGCAATTTATTGGAATCCCAAGTTTGATAGCTAGTTTCTGCACAATCAAAGGGTCCCAGGGTTTTTCAGGATGATGAATCCAAATATGCAGTTAAAAAACCATTTTAACTGCTAAAAATCAAGATTTAACCTCATTTCTTTCGCCGGATTCCGTCACCGGAATCTCCAAAAAGTCTCATTATAGACTAACCTCATTTCTTTTGCCGGATTCCGTCACCGGAATCTCCACCGGAATCTCCAAAAAGTCTCATTATAGACAACTCCCAACGAAATACTGTTTTGAAATTCCAACCCATCTCAACGAAATAAATCTGTTTTGAAATCCCAACCCATCTCAACTAAATAAATCTGTTTCGAAATTCAACCCATCTCAACATGACGTAGATACCACGTGAGCCTCAACATGACCTCACTAACACGAGACATGTATCAACATCAATCTTAACGTGTTAGACGTCTTCTCCCGTCAATCACTCGTGTGTGACATTGAACAGTGAACCATTTCCTTGTTAATCATGTGCTATGTCACAGGAAAACTACTGAAAGTGACAGATACAGTATTATAGTAACTGCCACTGGCCCTTTAGCGTAGGTTCAAGGGCAAAGGTGCTCACTAGTGTAGGTTCAAGCCTAAATGATATGGGCAAGCCATATTTTTCATGTTATCGGGTCATAAATGAATAGCGGGTGTATTTACTTATCATTAGATTTTGCTAAGGCCGAAATCAAACTATAATAACTTAATAGTATGAGATTTATTGCTTTTTCTAAGTCCATTTTTAAACATTTACCAATCATACCTTATCAATGATTCTGATTATCTTTTTTTCGTGAGTTTGGCAGAACGGACGCAGTCTCCCTTTACACAGTTTAAGATACATAGTAAGGGATTAAATTTGATGGGCCGGCTGCAGATTTATTTCAATTTCAAATTCAACATTTTTTAATTGATTCATTCTCCGGCTTTTCAATGGTCTCCAACACTCTCTTAATTCTACCTTTTGCTCGAATATTCTTTATTTTTTGGTTCTTTCCTAAAACCTTAGGAGCTGACATTGACATAAATTTCCCTTTGTGGGCACAGTGCACCCATCTCTCTTATTTTCATTTCTTTTAGGGAAGTTTGAAATGGATCTCTTACATCATGCTTAACATATACTGCATACTAATTAAACAGTTCTAGAGATCATTCACTTCTGTATTTTCTATGAATATAAACCTTTATTTTACATGTCACGGAAAGAGTCACAAATTAGACGCCTCCACATGTATGTTGTCCATAGAATTATTTGTCGTGTATATTTGAGTGAAATGAAAGAGGCCTCATACCATTTAGAAATATCATTCTCATCGGCCACACAATAGCGAGACTTGGGGCTAGAGCAGCTCATGAGTTAACCAAGATTTTGTTGGAATTTTAGGAATAAATTAGGTTTCTATTGAAATTAAGTATAATTTCCTTTTTTTTTTCCTTTCATCTAGTGAGTGTAGAAATGTATTCCTAATAAAAATGGTAGGCTTTTGTAATAAACAACCAAATAGTGTGGTTGTACCGGGTTTCTTCCAGTGAGTGTAGAAATGTATTCTTAATAAAAATGGTAGGCTTTTGTAATAAACAAAAGAATAGAGTGGTTGTACCGGGTATGGTATGCTCCTAGAGGTTTTTATCTCAGCAATTATTTCTGAAAGTGATTTAAGAAACCTTCCCTAAAAGTTGCATTGCAAAGAGAAGTTGCATGCCTTCATAACTTGTCTTTGATAATAATACTTCCAAACTATTGGTAATGTCAACACAGGTGGCTCTCACATTCATTAATCAATGAAATGTAATGTCTCGTAACTTATATTCAATAAACAATATGAATGTCCAAATGGCAATCAGAATATAAATAACTAACAAAAGTAATTCCTTTAGAATGAGCTATTACTTATCAAAAGTAATCTACAAAATTGGGAGGCAGATGTAATACAATGGGCAAGGTGATGTCTTTATATAAACCATCGGTAGGCAGGTGTAATACAATTGGCAAGGTGATGTCTTTATATAAACCATCGGTAGGACTGGAGGTGTTGAATAATTTACCAAGTCAATAACTGTTAAAAAACCAAACCATCAAAAACACTTGAACCATTCTTCCATAGTTTTGATATACTGGTTAGTCAATCTTGTTAGACTAGAACAATTCCTTAAACTCGTCATTTGGTCTAATTCCTTATATTCACTTTCGATTCCATCGTTTGGTTTCTTTCATTAATTTATTTCATTATTTAATAGAGAATTTATCAAAATACCTACTCGTTCTAGCATTTAAATTGTTTGAGTTTGACTTGATTATTTGAGTTTGAGTTCCATACTTCATTAATTTATTATTTGAGATTGATGACAATTGCCAATATTTACAATAATTATAGAAAGGGGGATAATATATTTTTCTAATTTTAGAAGATAATTTGCAACATGCCTCATTGTGGTTTTGACTTGTGAAATTTTCTCTTTCTTGTGCCAATAAATACAGAGTGTTCAATAGTTAAAGGATTTTTTTAATACTCACACATAAACATACAATCACAAATTCCTTTAGCTGATATGCTAGGTTTGATGGCTTACTATTTCACCAAAATTGCTTAGGCTTCAGTCCCCAAGAGCTCATGCTATTTGGTTGGGATAGGGCATAGTGAAACTAAAACCCTGGTGTAGATCTTAGCAAGACATTGACCTCATTAAGGAACTAATGATAGAATTGTTACATTTTGATGTATATGCTATATTTAGAAATAACAATGTGATTTTCTCGAGCATTGGAATTGGGATTAAGGCTTTGTGGAAGATTTTGTTCCACAAACCATGCTATTAGGTGGGTACCTAATAATTTTATTGTTTACGCCTAATATTTTTATTTTAACTTACCTATTTCTCAAATTACAATGGCCTTTTATGTAAAGCAATATCATATCAATGTTATGATTATTAAACATGAAATGGTGTTTGGGATCAACTTAAACCAATGAGCCATTTCAATAATAGTCTAGTTTGGAAGTCATAAGTTACTAACGAGTGACATCAGAAGTTTACTATTCATAATTTTTATCTATATTGGATCACACTGTGTTCTATAAAATGCATCGCATTATAGGACCATAGACTACTATTATAAATGTACATCATTTTATGACCACACACTATTATATAAATGTGTTGCATTATACCTATCAAGATCTCTATTAAAGGGTGGTCAAAGTGATATGTTGTTTCAAGTATGTCTTTCCCTAGTTGTTTCTATGTTTTCTAGACTTTTAACATTTGAATCATTCTATCAAATCCTACAATGTTATACAGTTTTATTTTATTTTTCCATTAATTAAGAGACAAGCCACTGCACCCTAGTATTCCTTGTCACAAATACACTTAGTTTGAGAGATTATGAGCTATAAAATGGCATGCCACATTTACACATATGTCATAAGTATGTTGGAGTTGAAACAATTGATTCCTTATGAAATGGCTACCTATTTTGGATTCAAATTGTTGTGGGCGACCATGTTTGGTTAACTCACCATTTATTTCGGTCACCTGTTTTTTCACATTAGAGGGTCAAACTGCTATACACTACCATCTTTATAATATGATAACCTTTGAGTACAAAGCCAACACTAAGGGATATGTATTTTGTCAAATACAACTTGGACTAACATATGGTCTCATCCTCCAATTGGAAATGTGTTCTTCCTTAGGATTGAAGAAAGATCTATTGGTAAATTTAAATTCTCATTTAAGGTGCAATATAAGCACACTTGATTCCCTATCAATTTAGTATGCTAGCATAGTCAACTTATTCTAGCAACATGCATGTGAGGCCCCAATTCTTGTGGCTTTTCACTCTTAGTGGATAACCTCTATATCATTGTTGGTTGTATCAACATTTTACCTCAAGTGAATATATGACCCTATTACCATATATTTTGAAGTCAATTTCCTACTAGTATCTTTTCACCTTACATTCATTAGAATGTCATATCAAATCATTATATTGTTTATAGGATGATGTGATTAGTTCCCATTTTTGTGGTTGAATTGGAATTGACCTTCTCTTTACTAAACAAGCACAACGTTTCCTTAACCATTAGAAACTTATTTGGTTGATTATGCTACCACATGTAAATCTCCAAAAACTCTCTCACAAGTATCTAAATAAATATTGAACTGGTTTCTGGGGTGTTATATTTTTATCAATGTCGAAAACATAAATATGAAGCATATGCATAATTGAAGAAACTAAGACACATTGTATTGGATGTTATTGTTATATGCAGTGGAATGATGCATCCAATTTGAGCATTGAGAGGATAGATGGTATAGGATTCTGTTGTGGGGACATGGGGATACCCACCCACTAAATTAGGACCGTATGGGATATGCCCCTTGTAGCATGTTTAAAGTTGTGAAGGTTTGAAATTTAGTTTTCTTTTCAAATTGGTTTCAAATAATTTACCCCTAAGTCAAAAAATTTAACTAAGGCAAGGAGAAGTTGGTTACTCTTATGATTTGCATAAGGGTACGTCATAAGATTTAACGTTGATTGAAATAAATAACATCTTTGCTCATTTAAGTTGATATTTGTATGTTGGAAATATCACTTGACTGACAATGCATGTATGTTGCAATTTATCCCTTTGAGTTATAGTGGGTAGTCATAATATATACATTACATACTGAACTTTATCTCTACATATTATGCTATTGCTTTTTGCAATATATTGATAAGCTCAAAATTTTACTGTAGAAATAAATCCTTCTATTGACCACATTCAATGTTAGAAGGATTTAGAAAAACAACTTATTCTAACATACATGTCAATAAGCAAGCCTTGCACATCAATTAATATGCATACAATAGGTGTTGGCACATTATATTACATGGAAAACCAAACATATACACTAGGATTTGCTTTCGTACTCCTACTTTGTACCTACATTGGATATACTTTTTTAGTTCCATTGACCTAATATTGTGGTCATGTTTTTGACTTTAATGAACTTGTATTATCTATCCAAATATCTTACAAAGTCATTTGTCATTTTGTTGTTTCATGTTCAGGAAACAAAAGAAAGATTCCATTAATATTTTTAAAAAGTTGACAAGAGTATGAAAGGAAGTGAAAGAGTGCTAGAAGAACATATCATAAGGGATTAAATTCAAAGGAGGCTTAATTGGCCTTAAATACAAATGAAAGAAACACAGGGAACGCTAATGAGAAGATTTAGAAAATTTCAATTACAAAAATACTTGAGTAGTGCTCATGTGATTGTTTTGCAAGAGAGAATCTAATAGACATTAGACTAGTTTGTTTACTCAATTATCTGAATCTCCAAAGACCCTTCATATCATATACCATTTACCTCTTGCATTCATCATTCCCTAGGTCCAAGGCTTGTCTCAAACATGTTTCCCACTTTCGTTGTGCTCCTTGTATAGTTCATTATGCATGAAAAGAGAATGCAATAGTAAGAGTTCTCAATAGTTCACTCATCCTAGTACCAATCTAGAAGAAACTGCAAAGTTTTGATGGGATCTTGTAATTAATACTAGTATAATTACACCTAGCTATTGTATTAGATATTTTTACTCTGGTATTCAACATCACTGCATCTTATAATATATCAAACATGATTTATTTCATTATGTTGTTATTTTAATCATTTAATTATTGAGTATTGTGATGGTTGAAGGTTTACCCCTATTAAATATCATATTTTCATTCAGTTTTAATGTTACGATTTAGTACACCCATAAAAGGATATTTTAGTTTCTGGAATTTAAAATAAAAATGATTTTGATGTATTTTACTTTTAGCTAATTTTTCATGTTACTATAAAGAATAAACATCATTAATTGTACTCTAATTGAACCATATGGTATACATGTTTCTTAAATTATATATAAATCATATAATGGCCCATTTCTGTGCCATTTCTGACCACTACAATAGCTTTCATTTCCTACGAAGAAATCTTACTTTTCAATACAAGAGGAAATGATGAATGTGAAGCATTTGTTAATACCATATTTAACTCTATGTAAACTTAAGGTTAAAGATAGTGACATATGTTTTATGTCTTCTCCATGGCCCTAATATTTAATCCTATTCAACAATAAACAACCTTTTAAATATTGGTTTCCACCTTGTCATCTTTAATATTCATCTCATTCATATCTTTGGTAAGCTTTTCCACTGTAATAGTGTTGCCACACCATGTATTTGTTGACGTTGCAGAAACAACACTTACATAGTCCATGTGGTATATAAAACCATGTTCTACTAGTTCAATTCTCTTTGCTTACTTGATAACTTTCCTTTAACTATTGTGTTTCTCTTATTGCCACTTCACTTACTATGATGGTTTACACTAGCCAAAACACGTGCACCCTTCAACCAATAAAGGAAGAGATAATCCATATAAAAAAATGAACCAATTCATATTGCTTAGTAAACAAGATGAATAATAGTATGGTTGTTATTCCATGCCTAAGGGAAAAATAGATATAACTTGGCACCTCATTCAGACACCCAACTACCATAGACCCACCTCCATGCATTACACATGCTCTTGCATAATGATTTGGATAAATGTCATGAAGAATGCTTCATTATTGGTGTCACGAGGAATGTACTTGCTTCAGAGGGAGACGTTGTAACTATTTTTGAAATCGAGTATGCTCATGAATTCATCACTACCTAGTGAGTAAGGTTTACGTAGATCTTGTTAGCTTGGGCTTTCCTTGTGGCTCTATGCAACTCATAAAGTTGTGAAGAAAATAGCCATATCCTACAAAAATGAAAATGATGTTTCAAGCTTATAATTATGATGGAGTAGTTGTTTCTATTATATGTGGAGTAGTTGCGTCGAAATTATTTGTAGAGTTGAGTGACATGCAGGAAGTGTGCGTGTTTTTTTTTTCGGCCTAAGAAACAACATTGGAGCGAAAAGAGGGATCCCCAAACCAGGTAGTGGATTAGGGTGAAAAATCCAGTTTTGGCTTTTGATAAACGACATCCTCTATTATTCAAGTTCACATAGGTGTCCTCCATGATGTTTGATGGAAACAAATGGGGTCACAATGGTCTTTACCTCGTCACTCTTGTTGTCACCAGAGAATAAAGCTAATAGGCAACCAATTTTGGATAGTTTTATGCTTAAAAGAAACCCTTAGGGATTGAATCGGCACAAGCATGGCTTTTGTATTAGAGGATCAACTGTGGGTGGAACGACGCGGTTTTTCAGTGTCCAAACCAGAAAGACTTACCGTAATGTGATAACTGCGTCAGGTGACTCTTAAAAGAAAGAAAATATGAGACGATATATCCTTTTTCTAGAAGTTAGTATTGTACATTGTCTTCAATCTTGTACGCCATAACCAATGTCATCAAAAGAGTGTACGTGGAAATTTTCAATAATATGTTTGAATTACTACATTTCATAGCTGGTGCTACTATAGCTTATCAACAAACAACAAATAAATCAACTGCGGTATTTCATTTTCATTCCTTTCACTAGTGATTTTAACATGTGCTTATCAATGGACTTTGTATAAATGTTCATCTCCATTATTCATGCAACAAATTTAATTTTTATTTAGCAACATGATTAGTAAAACAACCATTCTTCATTACTCATGCCAATCTATTCATGAATTTGGGAAATATTATTTTCAACTTCACACTGTTATCTCAACATGAACCCTTCCGATGCATAATCCCATCTTATACATCTGCAGGAAATGCATCAATCCAAAGAACACTATGAAAATGATCTTGATCAAATGGAAATAAATTTGGATGATTCCAATACCATTGGCAGCGTTAGCAGTCAAAAGTCATTTAGACAATCTATAAGCAGTTGATCGTCCAGAATTAGTGGTAGTTGTAACTCTGTTTCTTTTTCATGGTCCTTGCCTCATGGATTTGGTCTATAGGAGAATGTTCAAATAGGAAAAAGCAAGCCAAATAAGGGCTTCATGGATTGGTTTTCATCAAAAATTAGGGATATGAGGAGGATGGTCAGGTGAAACATGGAAAAAATGTTCTTGTTTTATGCCTAGCATCTCTCAACAAGCTAGAGACTCCAGAGTTCATACTGGAATGTAATGGGATCCATTGTAGCAGTTGTGCATTGGGTTACATTTCCTTTTTTTTGTCTCTTTCTTTCAAGTGTTATTTCCAGTTTTTACGAACCTTCACATAAACTTTGAAAAGATGTCAGATTCTAGGAACTTATGTATATAGTTTTGGCAGAAACATGCCTCCTCATGAGACCAACATAGATGTATTGTTTTGTTGTTCTTGTGGCAGTCTTGTGTGATGTATGAGATAATTGACATTTAATAAGATTGTTTAGCAATAGATTGGATGGTTTGATGCTAGTGAAAATTCAGGGTTAGTAGATGGATAAACCTTTTATTGTTTTGCTTTACTATTTTGTTAATGGGAGGAAAATACTCCAAAGAGTAAACAATAAACTTGTATTCTCCTTCCATTGTAGGTACATCCATCCTTCGTCAGTGAGTCGTAGCTCAATTGTCCTTGTCACCTATGCTACTAGCTTTCTTACTATGATTTGTGTTAGTTACAATAATGTATATTCATGTATTGTCATTGTTGTGACTTGTGAATGAGAGGGGTAGAGTGTTTTTAGGTTTTAACGCCCTACAAAAAATACCCGCATAAGAATTCTAAAACACAGAAAATAAACAATGTGTTGTACTATGAAAAACCACCCCATTTATGAATAGCAATAGCTAAGGTTAGAGATATAAATGGGGACCCTTTTTAAATCTTTAGTCTTAAGATAATAAAACCTTACTCTAAGAAATTTCCTCGAAAAAATCTTGCAAAACAACCCAAGGATGTGATCCTCATCACAAATCACAAATCACGCTTTTCCATGTGATGATCATAAATGATCTAGGTTCGGGTGTGACAAAGGACGCTTTTAAGACCTTTTACTTTCGTGTTGTGTTAAATTGCATTTTTAAAAGAACATAAGTGAATACATCTACATGCTGTAAAGAAGAGGAACATATCAATCATCAACACATGAAAACATAAGCCATTGATAACGGATTTCGTCCGGGAGGGACTACGTCTCCAGGCCCCAGTGTCAAGATGGTGTAGGCTGCTGCATTAAGTGTTGTCAATAGTGATGATGTATATAGAGGTGATGTTGTTGTCATACAAGGAAAATGCACTCACTCAGGAGTGGCTCTAAGAGATGTTTTGCTATAGGAACTCTCAGTCAAAAGACTCCTATCAATATGACATAAACTCATGCATGATGAGCATCCCGCCAACATGGCATAAAAGGGATCTTAATGAAAACATGCATGACGACAACATGGGTATCCTATCAACATACAACAAAGGGGTCTTAGAACATAACATGACAAATCATGACAACAAGTACATCACATAGACGATTCTGCGTCACATCAAGCAGGAGTCATGAAAACAAGTAATAAACAAGATCCCTCATCAAACGTCAACCAAGGATCTATGGATCACAATGCATAGCAAAATAAGTACATGAACACACTACATATACCTCACAACCAGGGGCCATCTAAAGAAGCGGATGTCAAACTGTTGAAGTTGTTCGTGCCCTCGATCTCACGACATAAATCGCATGGAAATGACTGCTTGCACATGAATGTTGACCCCTGCATTCCAATTAGAAAAGTGACTGAAGAATAGAATGAGCAAATGAGAAATCTGAATACACCATCAGATTTGTGGTGTCGAATAGTGCAAAATCAACTGTCAAATTTTTTAATTCTGAGAAATTGAGAATTTGGAGCTCAAGGAATCTTTTAGATTCCCCCTAGATTCCTCAAAGATTATGCTCCATGGGTGGACTGAAAATCTGCAACTCCAAAGGCGAATCTAACCTTGCCATTGCGATCCTTGTGGAAAACCATGAAAAACGACTGTAAACTTGACTATATTCCGACATGGAGAAAAATTACCTCCTTGGGAAAATTTCAAGGATCATGGTTCCGCTCCCTGTTTCTGCAGTAGTCATGGTTCCACCTGCATACTGAAAAATGGTCGAAAAATGCAAAACTCTGATGGAGAAATGGACAATGCCATTGCATTCATGGCATTGAGAAGTACTCAAGTACTGAAACCATATAAAATTTGTCAATTTTTGACAAACTAAAATTCAACCCTCTTGCAAAATTCTACCTTGAACTGTGTGCACTGCCTCCTCTTGTCTCGAAATGCATGCCTGCTCTTGGTTCCTCCATGCTTCGCCAAACTAGGAAAATGCTGGGTTTATATTTTTCTTTTGGTAGAAATACCAATGAAGCCTGTTTGGTGTAGTGGTAAACATAGGCATTAGTTGAGGAGGGGTCAGGTGGTCAAACCCTGCCCCTCCATTTTTTTACACGTTATGGTTTTATAAACTGAAATGAATTAAAAAGGGGGTCGGTTCCATGTTGGGCAGCCTGCCCCATGCCTCCCACATTAACCGAACATACATTGGTTATTTGAGGTCCGGACGCATTAACTTATGGTCGCGTTATATGGTGGTATGTTTAGGTGGTGTCGTCCTTTATGGTGTATGCACCATCAATGGGGTCGCCTAGTGGGGGTCGACCCACGTGTGCTGGGTGGGTTCAATCCCCACTGACCTCAGTTAAATGTGGCTTGTATATAGTGAGATGGTGGTTGGGGGTGGTGGGGTTGGTAAACCCCCGCCCCCTTTTTTTTATATTTTTATTTATTATAAAAACGATAGGCAGTGTTGAAAATTTGGTTTTTTGACTGAAGGAGTCTTTTCAAACACGCAACAATTTTTCCTGGAATTTGGCCAGAGTTGGCTAGATTCCCCCCAAAAAAGTCAAAATTGTGGCCTCCTTAAGCCTGCCCAGTTAGCAAAAAGTCAACCCCAATTCGACTGCTTCTAGCTTTCGCATAAAGACTTGGTTTGACAAACTGTTCACAATGTTGCGATCAAGGTAACGTGATCTATGTTCTGGTCCTAGTTCGAAAGCATTCTGATCAATTTTATTTTTGATATTTCCTGAGTCCTCTTTGTCCTCTGTGTGTCTCTAGAGCCACCTGGATCAATAAAACACCTTTAAAAAATTGTGATAGACGATCAAACCTCTCGGTGTGATATCTCGATCAAAAGCAGCTTGTTATTTCATAAATCGTAGTTCGCAAAAAACAGCAAGTAATTAAGCTATGCCACTATGACATCCATTAATTATTTGTGAAATGCGATATTGCAACAATCGCAATAGCATTTTGCATTATAAAGCACACAACGCTATATTGCATCCTTTTAAAGATTGTCATGTGTGAATAAGAGCGGTAAGCGTGTGAAATAATTGCGTTTTAATATAAAAACGAATGGATTGACAGGTTAATAAATGTTTAGAGGTCCGAGGAAAGGTAATGATTTTCCAAGTTATGCGTAGTTAATGTTGAGTATCTCATTTAAACCTTTCTCATCATCCAAATTCATTTCAGAAAAGTTTTCAGCCTTAATTGCCTGACACCATTTGCACTGATATATCTTGTCCATTTCAGGCAAGCTACAAAAGACATGTCATTGAGGAAGGTGATGCAGAAACAAAAAATGCAGAGTATTGCTGAATCCAAGTTTATAGGGATGACTCCTATATTCTATGATACAGTCTGTAGCACTCATAAAGAAGAAACAACTTGGGAGGTCATATACAATAGGCTTGAGGAAGAGCGTCCCAAGATTACAGTGACAAGAGAAACAACTCACTCAACAAGACCTTTGAGACTCCAATTCAAGGATGCTTCTTGTTCCTTTCTTCATAGGATTGGAGCAAGGGCTAAAATTCTCCCATACATTGATATGATAAGATGGGTGGTCGAAAACCTCACCATTAATGATAAGAAATTCAAGAATTCAAGAATGGAACTTATGCGGTCATTCAGAGTAGAGGACCTAAAGAAAATGTACCATATACTTGACCCTCGGGATATATATGACAAGACATACGTGGCCAACTTTGCAAAGAAGAACCAACACTCCTTCAAGCTGATTCAAGTTTGGAGAGTATTGGAGAACAAATTCAAATTTGACAAATCGGGTATGTATGCTATAGCCTCTTTGGCAAACCCCTACAACTATGCATCTACTATGTTATGTAGACTATATGGGTTACCCAATAATGCTAAGTTTCCCATAGAATGGATTCCTCTGATTGATGCCTGTGTTAATTCCCACATCATCAATTGGGCCAACATCCTATCTGATAACCTAGCCACCATCATTACCAAATATAGATAGAAGATATCCTCCTCTCCAGAGAACCTTCCTCCTTTCTATTTTAGTGCCTATATTATGGTTGTCATCCGTTTCTGCACTACATTTCCGACTATGTGTTGGAAATTGGCCTTATAGGACCCCCACCCTATTAATCTTAGTCATAAGCAAATGTGGGAATTCCATTATATACCCCATTTGTATAAAATATGTCATGTTGTTATTTTACCCCTGCATCAAATAATTTTCAATAAGAAAGCCCCTAGGTTTTCCCAAGAAGCCGCTACAAACCTTCGAGTTGTTGGCAAATATTTTATTGAAAAATGGGTCACCTACATTAGGGTTTTTGGTAGCACAACCGACCTTCCTTTTTATTTTTCTCATAAATTGTTGGCAAGGGAAATCACTAACCAGACCGTGGGAAAAGGTCTAACTAAAGTTCTCAAAGAAAATAAGGAGTTATTATGGCCCTCTTTTCCTATCGAGTGTGGCTCTTTTTCTTTAGCAAATTTTAATAATGCGATTAAGGAGTTAGAAAGCATGGAAGCCCTCAGGCTTCATACTTCACCGAAAAGGAAATTTGATCCAAACAAGGTAGCATATAACATCACTATTGTGGTAAAGCTCAAGCCATACAAACATGAGGATAAGGATTTTGAAGAGCTATTACAGTCGGCTGAATCCTTCGAACAAGAATTCGAATGGGCTAAAGCAAACTTGAGTCCTGAAGATTTTGAAAAATTTCGGGAATTCAGAAATGAAAGGCTCGAAGTAATCCTAATGTGCTTGTTGAGGATCGAAGATAAGCCTACACCCAATGTGACTGTTAACAATGAAGGGCCTAGTTCTCAGATAGATTCTCGAGTGAATACTGAGAAAACACCAAATTCAGGGAAGGCCCATGACACAGATAATATATCAGAGTCCAACTGGTAGTCAACCGTGAAACAGGTCATGAGCACCCCACCTAAAGAAATTAGTTCAAGGTCAAAAGCAATAGTTTGGAGTAGGAGTGGGATCAGTTTAATAAAAAACTACAAGACACTCCCAAAATGATAGAGACCCAAGAAACAAAGGAGTGCCAAACTCCTGTGCATATTTAGGAGAATACAGAGTCCAAGTCTATGGACAAGCACTCCAAATCCATGGATGAGCAGTCCAAGCGTATGGATGAGCAGGCGAAAACATCCCAATAGAATGAGATTATATTTTCTCTGCGCACAAAAGAGATCGTCTTGAAAGTGACTCAAATCCCTCCACTTTATGTTTCCTACAGCCTGCTCCAGAAGGTTGTAGTAATGAGACATAGGAAAAGGAAAACGGTAGAAACATCCGAGCTCCCACCTGGAAATGAGCCAATGGACATAGTTTGGAGGGACATTCCTTTTAACCCATCCGAGAACTTCACTAGATTTTCACAGTTCACATGAGCATATGCAATGGCCACCATGTACAAAGCTACTAAAGTCTCTACATTTTTTAGAGAAAAGGAGGAGAGGATTGCAGAGCTCGAGCAATAGCTCGAAACAAAGAAATTAAGTGTGAACGAGAAAGCATATGAGCAACTTTCCCAATTGCAACAGATCATCGAGGTCCTGAAGATAAGCCATGAAGCAAATATATCGGCCAAAAACTTGCAACTCCAAGAATTGCAACAAGCCATGGAAAAATATAAGGAAGTTCCTACTACCGAGGAGTTCATTAAAGAGGTGTTGGAACTAAATTCCCTCTTGATGAAACAGTAAGAGCACTTCTACCTAAAGATGTCACACATTACTCCTTATGTGATCACTAGCAATTAGCTAATAGCTAAGGCGATTGACCAGAGAGATGAGTTTATTGATATGAACACTAGCATCTTAGAGTTCATCAAATGGCAGGAAACAGAAGATGGAAGGAAAGTCAATCTACCTGAGATTGAAGAGACACACAAAGACATTATTATCATAGATTGGGACACAAGAATCAAGCAAGCCGAGCTAGTAGTGGCAAGGGTAGCTGGGGTATCAAAGAATATAATCAAGGTGGTGAACCACACTCTGTTTGTCACCAACCTGGTAAAGGAAGGAAATATAAAAGAAATGCCCGATTTAGGTGCTTTGGATAAAAGCTGGCAGAAAAAGGCAGAGACTCAAAGAGAAGCAATCACAAAATTGACCAAGACTAGTTGGGATTCATATTGGCAATACCTCATCAAGCTGCACAGCCAAATCATGACCCTTAACTTCTCACTTCATTCGACTCAGTGGATGATGCCACCTCTCACCGGTGTGATTTTCGGAGGACAACTCAGGACACATTTTGGGACACCTCCTCAACTCAAACCAATGACTGATATATGTGATTTGAAGGACAAGCTGGCAGACAAAAAATCATCATCTTAGCCTTTGTTCATTAAGCCATTGTTTATTTTTAGAGTTAGTTAACTAGTTAGGAGGAAGGTTGTTTGAAACCCCCTCAAATTTTTGTATAATATACTTTTCAACATTAGTTAGAATAGCATTTATACCCTTCTCATGCATTTAGAGAAGGGTCCAGAATTTTATCAAAAAACATTTGCAAACAATGCACTTTTGTAAGTTTGTGAATTCTTTGGTGAAATTATGGAACATGATCGTTTCTTTTAGATATGCGACTACTTTCCTTTTTTGATGCACTATTGTGTTCTTGGGAGATAATTTGATTTGAAGAAAGGAGTTGATCCATGTCATTAGTCAAATGAGTAGAACTTTGAACATATGGTACTATTATCTTGTATGATTGATTATGTTTTTGTTTAATTAGTGACAACACTTTACTTTTGTGAATTGTATATGAGATTTATCCCTTCCGTTAAGCATAATTGCACTATTGTATGCTGCTTCGCTGAAATGGTTGATTTTCATATATAGCTCATCATATATGCGATATATTTTATAAATTTATTTTACTAACTATTTATTCAAAGAAATTATCTTTATATGTTATCATCTCTGTTGATGCGCGATTGATCTTTATTATCACATGTTAAGCATATATCTTTGTAGATCACATACCACACATAAATACCTGGGTTTATATTAGAATAAGTTAGTTAGAGATTTGCATGATAGAATAGGTCATTTAGATTATCATTATTCTATTACAATCACTCGTGAACCACCCACTCTCATATTAAAACCCACACTGGGAAATTGGTCCCATTATCCCTAGTTGGAGCCACCACTTTAAACAAAAAAGGAGTTGTCTTTAGGTCTGGACCAGGTGTTTATCCCCCATGTTGGGGCAGCAAAATTTTGAGGCCACAACATTTTGGCACTAAAGGACAACCATCTAACTATGAATGGCATATAAACCTAAGGATCAATAAAAAAAAATTCATAAGATTCAAAAACCCCTCCACAACTTCTACACCTTCTAGATCTCATTCAGAATCTCCTGATCATAAATCTGAAGTTATAAAAAAATATCCCTCGTCTCCCGAAGTAGTAAGACAACCACCATCCCCAGATTACACTCCTAAGTCTCCCTAAATCCATTCTTTGATACATAGATTGGAACATATATCAATTTCTATTGAGAAACTAGAGAGGCCCAAAGTTTATGAAGAAAGTGTTACTTCCTTATTACAACAAACTGGTGTATTAACTAGATTGCAAAGTGAAAGGGTTGGAGTAACCCATTTTGATTTCCCCATCCCTCCACGACGTAGGAAAGTTACGTCACCAGGATCTGAATCGGATACCAGCGAGATCACATCACCTTTCCATATATTCACTTCCCCATTCACTTCTACTCAATCCATAACTTCTCAACTATCCACTTCTCCAATTAGTACTACCACTAGTAGTACTAACCTAGTAGTAAGTTCTTCGCCATCTGTACCTACTTCTGGACCAACCTTCCCATATTCTTAGTATCCAACTCAAGTTATGGCCAATCAACCTGCTCAATGTTGGACAACCCCTGGTGGTGTCCTGGTTGCAAATCCAAATGCACTCCCAACAAACCCAGAAAAATGGCTATTGAAGTACAATCTTGATGATGGTCTTCCAATTGAAGAGCATATAAATAACTTTATGTTAGCCATGAATCTTAATGGAGTTTCACATGAAGATGTTGTAATCAGACTATTCCCTTATACATTCCAAGGATCTACTGGATCTTGGTATTTTTCCCTTCTAGCTGGTTCAATTAGGGATTGCGACACTTTTCAAGAAATATTTCCTACAAAATTTGGTGACGATAGAACCATAACATCCTTGATCAATGATATTTCTAACTTAAAAGCTAACTCAGATGAAAGGATCAAAGTATTCAACTCCAGATTTAACAAATTGCTAAATAAAATCCCAGCTGCCTCAAAACCTACAGTAGATGTACAAATAGAATGGTACATATCATCTCTTCCTTCTAATATTGTGATTTTCATAGATAGAGCCAATAAGGCTACCCTTGTAAAAAACATGAAAGAAGCCATGTCTGTAGAAACAAGGATTATATATTTGGAAAAGAGATCACAAAAAGATGAGAGGAAGTCAAAGAAAGTAACATTTATGGATGATTCTAAAAAGAAAGCTTAAAAGCAACTTCTACCAATATGTTCCAGATCTTCAAATGGGAGTTTCTAGATGGTGTTGAGTTGGCAATTCAGCCTTCTCCTGCGTTCCGAAAAGTTTTTAAGGATTCCTTTTTGGATATTGATGTCAGCCCATTATCCTTTCTTAACGAGTGGGAGAAACAAGAAGTGATGTTTACTCCACAACAATAGGATCTCCACAAAATTAAAGTAAATCCAGACCAAGGACAGACATCAAAAGCATCCCAAAAATAAAACAAAATAGTATCAGTAGATGCCAAAGGAAAAAGTAAAGTTGAGGAATCTACTTTTCAAGCCTTTCAGGAGAGTTATCTAGATGCACAAGATACGCATGATTTCATTTGGGACAAAGAATATGAAAAGTCGATGGAATATAGTTATCTCATGAGTCTTGAGAAGAAAGCATTCGAACGACAATTTTACTCTGATGAGAGCTATGATGATTATGATTCTGACCTGTTTCGGTGGTTTTTCTATGGTTCCAGATTTTCCAAAGGATTCTGTTCTTCACTGTTTTCACTGCAACTCCCTCCTGCATTGATTCCTCAGTGAATTCTCAACTTCTTCAATGGATTCTAAGAACCCTTGTGATTCCTTTGAATCATTCTCTCCTCCGCGCATTATTCAGAACTTTGTCTGCAATTTATTGTAACAGAACCTGCAACTTCCACCATAATTAATCATAGAACACGCGTTTCATATGCTCTAACACAGATAGGAAAATTTTTCATATATTAATTTAAAATCAAAGGTTACATTCAAGACACCTCGGTCTCACACAGGCCTAATTCTCTAAATTTGTGGCCTCCCTCTAATTTTTCCCGTAGGCTTACATATAATTATCTATCTCACTCTCTTCTCTATTGAATGTGCAGGTTCATTATTTAGAAAATACATTGGATAGAATCACTAAAGGGATCAGATCAATCCTTTCCTTAAATCACTCAAATAAAACCCTGAAGCTCGCTACATAACACATATGGCAGATTACATTCAGATAAGTCTTCTAGAGACTTATCCATTCCATCTTTTAAGATTTGTTTTAAACAGAAATTCCCCTTCTTTAGCTCAATGGTCCACGTCCTCCCTTATCTAATTAAATCACTAAAAGGCTTAAATTACATTAACTTGAGACTTAGGAAAACTATTTCCTAATAATACATGACCCCTTATGTTTATTATTTACAATGATTTTCCATTGGTTGAATGCTCATGCATCATACTCCCAAAGTAGAAAGTATTCATGATCTCCTGATCATGTGTCTTCTGATCTTTCTCTTCCTGGATCCCACACTTTGTTCTGTAATTGTCTAGATGCTTTGTTCCCTTGTTGTTGCTGTACTTTTGCTCCATTTTCTTCTTCTTGTCAATCAACTTCAAACTTTGATTGATCTTGCTTCCTGTTGTTATCATTTTCCTCCATTTAGTCTGCTTCATCATTAGCTCCCACATTTCTTCAATCTCTGTCTCCAGTACATTTTTGGACTAGTCCATATTCTGGTTCTTATTTCTGTCTCATTCTCTTTGTTTCAGGTTGTCGTTGTCAACTAATTCTTTAATCTGTTGCTAGTTTTCTTTACTTACTTCAACTTTTTCCTTGGTTGCTTTGCTGACTTCTATTTTTCTTGCTCCAGCTTTTGGTTTGCTTGCTATGCTGACTGCCTCCCTATCATCCTTACCCTTTTTCATGATTGAATCATGATTGTTCAGTACTTTCTCCAGCAAATTAATTTCTCTATTCCATTGATTGATTTCTTCCATAAAATTTTCTTCTTCCACCTTTAAGTGACTTAGTTGTGCCAAGTCTCCTCCAGCATTTGCAACAAAACCTACACTCACAAAACACTTGTTAGAACTAAAAACACAAGGTTGTTGTGCCTTGTTTTCCTTTGGAAATAGTTTAGTTTGCTGCTCTATTTTCTCCTTCTCCTCTATCAAGACATCAATATGTTGTTCTGAATTCTCAAAAGAATGCATGAGCCTGTCAACTAGTCTCTCTTCCACACCATCTATCTGAATGATCTCTTCTTTCCCTTTTCCACTTTATTGAACTCCTTTTTCTAGAATCATATTGTCATACTCTAAATTCTCCAGCAAATATTCCCGCAATGCAATTTCTCTATGACACTTTGCCAATATTTCATCATCATTTATGTTTCCTGCATTTACACACAAATTATTTGTTTGGGAATCATAAGGTTCAACAGTCTCAACTGTTGCTTCACATATCATCTCTTCAGACTGAACTTCATCTCCTTCTTCCATAATAACTTGTTCTTGTGTTGTCACATCTTCACACATTCATACATTGTTAAGTTCCTTCTGCTGCAATAAACCATTGTTTCTCTCATTTAAGAGACATTCTTCCTCCTCCTTTACTTCAAAGTTTTTATCTTCTAAAAGATACTTCTCCATACCTCTGACAGCTTCTAAAGATTACTCATCCTCTGCAAAACATTCTTTTGTTAATGTTCTTCCTCTCTTTGCTAAGTCTTTCCCATAGACTTCCTCCTCCTTAACATCTTTCAGTAGATGTTATTCTTCTTCACTGACTGTCTCAACAGCTCCCATGGCTATTTCAACTGTGCCTATCATCATGGTGAATTGATGATCCTTTACTATGTTTTTAGCTAACATAGTTTCTTCCTCTTTAGTACATTTTGCCTTGATGTCCCTCTGTAACTCTTCTCCAACAACTAACCTTGTCTCGCCATCTTCATTAACATTCTCCTGTATTTTATTTTCATCAATAACATTAATCAAACTTATTTGATTACCTTTCTCAAACACTATTTCTTCGTTCTTTACAAGAATAAGATTCTGATTCCTCATCTCCATCGTAGCTTCTATAGACTCACCCATAGACCTTTTCTTCTGTATGCAATCAAATTTCTCATCTTCTTAGAAGTTTTCTTTGTCACCTTTTTCTTCTAGATCTTCATCACCTTTGAAGATATCTTCAAAAGGTCGCTTTCCTTCTGTAATATCTGCCATCATATAAAAACTATCAGTTTTAAAAATATAAGACCATATGGTCTCACTTGATGGTTCAACCATCATATATCCTTGTTGTTCTAAATGATTCATATGATTCAAAAATTCTTTGATAGTCTCTTCCTCAATCTCTTCAAGTCCTTCACATGGTTGCTTGACATCTTTCTCCAACTATATATTGGATCTATCTATCTCATCTTTTCCAAAACAGAATTTAGATTATGTTTGTCTTGTTCCTCTTTTAAGACAATATTAGCAAATTATCCTTCACATGTTTCACCTGAAAACATACACAAATTGTCAGATTTAAAAGCATTGGACCTTTTGGTCTCACTTGTAGTTTCAATCTTCAAGTCTCCATCTTCAGTTTCTCCCAGAATTTCTCCTTTTTCTGGTTCACAAATGTGCTCTTCCATTTTCATTTCCAACTCAACTTCCTTGAGTTTTTCCATCAGCCACCTCACTTGCTTTTGTTGTAGCCTTCTCTGCATCTCATGTCATTCCATTGGCTTCCTTCTTAAGACTCAACCTAGTCTCTAGCTTTCCTCAAGCATTCTCCTTAATGCATTGATTTGTTCTTTTAATTTAGCAACTTCTTTGTCAATTTCCTCTTGTTTCATCTTCTTTCATTTTCCTTGGCATCCTTTTTCTCATATCTTTTGTTGTAGCTTCTCTCTGAACCTCTGCTATGACTATTAGTTGTCATTTTCTTCTCTTCTTTCTTCATGAGCTCCTTTGCAACAAGCCTCTGCAATAGCTAATCCTCCTGGTTGCAATCTTACTTCACTAAGCTCTCTTCACTCAGTGTTTTGGTAAGCATGGTCCTATGTTTGGAACCTCTTCTTGAGCAACACCTTTGCTCCTTCTAGGCTTCTACAATCTCTCACTCTCTCTTCAGAACACTTCAGTTGTCCTCTCTATCCAATCTCCTGTTGGATTCTTCAGGTTCACTACCACTTTCCTTCAGAGTATTCTCCTTACTCTGTCTTCAAGAACACATCTGTTCACTTCTCACAACTTCTCTTGCTGTCACCTGTGTATCAGTATAAAAACACACATTCTTAATTTAAAACAGAACATATTACCTCACCTTCAAGATCTCAGCATGATCTTGTTTCATCCATTCTTCTGTGCCTTGAATGGATTTTCCTTTGTTTTGTCTCCAAGTCCTCTTTCCTTCAGAACTTGTGCTAAGAAATCTTGCTTTCTCTTTCCTTCAAGGAATCCTTTGTTCTTGCCTATTCCAAGCCTCTGCTGGAATTGCTATGATCTCCCATTGTAGTCTTTATCATTCAGAACATTACCTTTTTAGTGTGAAACCTCCTTTTCATAGAAATATTTCCCTCGCTTTGATTTCAATTCTGCTTTGGTTATAGATCTGCTCTAATACCACTAATGATGCATGGGTCCCCCAGCATATAATCATACTTATCCAAACTGATGCAAGCTTACCCAGCATATACCCACAGTATGCATAACAATGCATAAACACAATTGTCCCAGGGAATTTACTCACAAAGGAGTTAAATCTTCAACCATACATGGTTAAGGCCCTATATAACAATTCCTTGTTTATCAGAACTCAATCACCTTGCCAATACCTCGTATCGGGACCTTAAACCTCGTAGAAACCTTTATAAATAATTTTATTAAATATTTTCTTCTTAACCATTCTATCGGGAATTAACACCCTTCAGAACCTTAGTTTAAGCCTTTACCCCGCATATATATATATATATCTATATATATATATATATATATTATATATATATATATATATATATATATATATATATATATATATATATATAATATAGATATAGATATATATATATAACCATTCCTCTCTTAACCTTTGGTAATAGATATTTAACATATCAACCCTTCATTCGCATAATTCCCTTATAATTATGTTTACAAAGAAAACGTATGCAAACATACCCTTTTCCACTTTTATAAAGCCTTCGCACAATTCTTGAGGCTAACCTCATCGTAATCACTATCGGCTATTTCACGGCCTTACCTCATATGTGGTTCATCACCCCTCCGACTCCGACATATGAATATTGGAATCGTTAAAACATTGCATAAGCCTTAAACAACCTACAACACTTTAACATGAAATACATCGCATACACGGGAAAACTCACTCGAACACATAAGGCGGATCTCAAATCTTATGCAACAACACTTATAAATGTCGCTAGGTCCGGATTTTCGCCATACTCGCTAACAACACAAGTCTTTCGATCTTGGATAAGCCAAAACCCAATCAACGATAAATCCCGACGTCGATCGCTGATAAATCGCTATTGGTGATATTGCACCGTCACAATCGCTGTGTTTATTATCACCGCGCTTTGAACTTCTGACTGCTGACTTGCGATTGAATCATGACTATTGATTTGGCCACAATCCAACGGTCCACGATTAATCACTACTCACTCTTCGCAAATCTCCAAGGCTCGTTCCAATAATTTAAAAAGAGATTTCACCGCTACAATTTGATCTCAGTCGTTGATCTATGAGATCTAATGGTTGTTGTGCATCATTTATATTTCTTCGCAATTCCTTTTACTTGGAAATTTTATACTGTTTTAGTGGTTTTTCTGTGGTTCCGGATTTTCCAAAGGATTCTGTTCTTCACTGTTTTCACTACAACTCCCTCCTGAGCTGATTCCTCAGCGAATTATCAACTTCTTCAATGGATTCTAAGAACCCTTGTGATTCCTCTGAATCATTCCCTCCTCCGCGCGTTCTTCAGAACTTTGTCTACAATTTACTGTAATAGAACCTACAATTTCCACCATAATTAATGATAAAACATGTGTTTCATATGCTCTAACACAGACAGGAAAACTCTGCATATATTAATTAAAAAGCAAAGGTTACATTCAAGACACCGCAGTCTCACACAGGCCTAATTCTCTACATTTGTGGCCTCCCTCTAAGTCTCCCTGTAGGCTTACATATAATTATCTATCTCGCTCTCTCCTCTATTGAACACACAGGTTCATTATTTATAAAATACATTGGATCGAATCACTGAAGGGATGGATCAATCCTTTCCTTAAATCACTCAAATAAAGCCCTAAAGCTCGCTATAGAACACATATGGCAGATTACATTTAGATAAGTCTTCTTTAGGCTTATTCATTCCATCTTTTAAGATCTACTTTAAATAGAAATTCCCCTTGTTTAGCTCAATGGTCCACGTCGTCTCTTATCTAATTAAATCACTAAAAGGCCTAAATTTCATTAACTTGAGACTTGGGAAAACTATTTCCTAATAATACATGACCCCCTATGACTACTATTTACAATTATTTTCCCTTGGGTGAATGCTCTTGCATCAATAGACCTTGTTCAATGGGAGATCTGCGGGATCGATTTTGGTGGTGAAAGAAGATGCTGAGTAGTGGAAAGATAGAGATCGAGAAATTTAATGGTCAGAGTTTTGAGTTGTGGAAACTCAAAATGGAGGATCTGTTGGTGGATAAAGATCACTGGATCACGGTAGATCCGAGTACTAAACCAACAAGAGTGTCTGATGAAGAATGGAAGAGGTTGGATTGGAAGGCAAAGAGCATAATACAATTGTGTGTCTCAGAGTATTATTGAATGTATCATGGGAAGCTACAACGAAGGCTTTGTGAGACAAGTTAGGTACTTTGTACCAATCTAAGTCCATGGTGAATAAACTATTCCTACGAAAAAAGTTGTATAACCTGAGGATGAAAGATGGAGACTCGGTGACAGAGCATCTGAACACATTTAATACTGTGGTAATTTAGTTATTATCTGTTGATATTAAAATTTACATGAAGATGTGCATCAGTTTGTTGTGTTCTTTACCAAATTTGTGGCATATTCTGGTTATTGCAATAGGTAGCAATGCAACTGCCTTGTGGTTTGATGAGATAGTCTCATCCTTGCTAACGAAGGAGGTGAGACAGAAAAATATGGAGAGCCAGAATGGTGATGCCTTGTCTATACAAGGACAGTCGTAGAACATAAACAAAAATAAGTCATCAAGTTGGAGATATAAATCTAGAGGGAGATCTAAATCTCCAGGAAAACCTGTAAAGGTGTGTTGGAAATGCGGAAAGGAAGGGCACTACAAAAGGGATTGTAAATCTAAATCTCCTGACAAAGGAAAGGGATTTGACAATGTTCCTTCCGTAGAGGTAAAAATCACCTCAGATGAAGGTGGGGATGTGTACATGGCTTCTTCAAGTGTAAATGTAGATCATGAGGCATGGTTGATTGACTCAGGTGAATCCTTTCACTTCACTCCCCATAGAGAGTGGTTCTATGAGTATGAGAAATATCATGGTGGTGATGTCTTCTTGGGGGATGACAAGAAGGCTAGAATTGTTGGTCACAGAAAACTCAATTTTAAGTTGCAAGGTGGAAGGATTAGAACACTTCCGGGTGTTCTACATATTCCTGCATTATCCAGAAATCTGATTTATGTAAGCAAGTTGGATGATGCAAGCGTAAAAATAGTTTTTGAGAAGGATACCTACAAGATGGTTTGGTGAGAAATTGTATTAATGCGAGGAGTAAAAATTGGAACTCTATACAAGCTGCAAGGTAGCACTGTTGTTGATGGGTGCAACGGTTCTATGGTTCCTGAAAGTGAAGCAGACAAGATAGTGGTCTCTGGAGAAAAGACCATGCTATGGCATCAAAGGCTTGGACATATTGGAAAGAAGGGCCTTCAAATACTTCATGGTAAAGGTATGGTAGAAGTTATGACTAATAGCTCTCGAGATTTTGATTTCTATAAAAATTGTCTATATGGGAAGTAGAATCAGGTGAGTTTCCCATCTGGTGGTAAGAGGGTGAAACAGATATTGGATGTATTTGGACCTGTGAAGGTTCCATCACTGGGTAAGTCTATTTACTATGTATCATTTATAGACGACTTCTCAAGGAATACATGGATATATTTCCTTAAGAATAAATATGAAGTCTTTGACAGGTTGAAAGAATTTAAGGCCCTCGTGGAAAACCAGACAAAGAAGAAAATAAAGGTGCTAAGGACAGATAACAGTGGAGAGTTTTGCAAGAAGGAAGTTAAAGAATTCTATAATAACTATGGTATATCATGGTAAAAAAATACTCCAAAAACACCTGAGAAAAATGGAGTTGCAAAAAGAATGAACAAGACGTTAATGGAAAGGGAAAGAAGCATGCTCAGTGGTCCCGAGTCAGGATAGGAATTGTGGGCAGAGGCAGTCGAGATGGCATGCTACTTGGTCAACAGATCACCTTCATCAGCATTGGAGGATAAGAATCCACAAGAATTATGGACTGGTAAGAAACCCTCTTTCACATCTGAGGGTATTTGGATGTGATGCATATGTACATGTTCCAAAGGAGAAAAGAACAAAGTTTGATAGTAAATCTGAAAAATGCATCTTTATTGGGTAAAAGAATGGTTTAAAGGGTTATAAGCTTTGGAACCTAGTAACAAGGAAAGTTGTGTATAGCCGAGATGTGGTGTTCAGAGAGGTGAAAGATGTTATTAAACATGAATTCCAAGAAAAGGAACTTGAGAAGATAGAGTTTGAGCTAAAGGACGAAGAATCAGACTCTACAACAGAAGAGGAATCAGAGGATGAACATCCACAAACTCTGGTTGTGAGAATATCACTTCGAGAAAGAAGGCAGCCATAAAGGTATAGTCCATCTGCTTTCTGTTCAGATTTTGCTTTACCTATTACTGATGATGATCTGAGAACTGTGAAGGAAGCAGTAGATTTAGAGGATGGAAAACTTTGGAAAGAGGCCATGGTTGATGAAATAGCATCTTTGCACAAAAATGAGGCTTGGGATCTGATTGATTTGTCGGTTGGAAGGAAACCCATTGGTAGCAAATGGATGTTCAACAAGAAGACAAATGCAGAAGGAAAGGTGGAGAAATAAAAAGCTTAGTTGGTAGCAAAAGGTTATTCCCAGGTGTAAGAAATTGATTTTTGTGATATTTTTTCTCTTGTTGCCAAGGTAGCTTCTATTAGATTACATTTATATGTTGTTGCTGCTTTTGATTTTGAGGTAGAACAGATGGATGTGAAGACAATATTTCTTCACGGGGATCTGGAAGAGGAGATCTACATGAAGCAACCTAAAGGATTTGTGGTGAAGGGTAAGAGAGAACTGGTACGCAAGTTAAAAAAGTCTATGTATGGGTTAAAGTAGTCACCAAGAATGTGGTATCAAAAATTTTGATGCATTTATACGGGGACTTGGCTTCACTAGAAGCAAAGAAGATCACTGTGTGTATTTTAAATTACTTGGTGACCGTGTTATTTATCTGGTCTTGTATGTGGATGATATAGTGCTGATTGGAAATGACAATGAAATTATCCAGGATTTGAAGACCCAATTTTCCTCCAAATTCGACATGAAAGATATTGTTGCTGCAAACTATATTTTGGGCATGGAAATTAAAAGAGATCGGACAAAGAGGAAGCTCTTGTTAAACCATAGGAAGTATGTTGAGATAATACTATAGAGGTTTAATATGCAATATAGTAAAGTGGTGAAGGTTCCTATTCCTGTAGGTGTAATGTTATTTGTTGAACAGTGTCCAAAGACACAAGAAGAGGAAGAGGACATGTCCTGTGTTCCACATGCAAGTACAGTCGATAGTTTTATGTATGCGATGGTTTGTACTAAACCAGACATTGCACATGTAGTGGAAGTATTGAGCAGGTTTATGTCAAAACCAGGGAAGGAGCATTGGACAACAGTGAAGCAGGCTTTTAGGTATTTGTGTGGCACTAGTGATTATGGTTTATGCTAACAAGGAAGACCAGGATTGGACAAAGTTTTGAATATTCGTGGCTTTGTTGATGGAGACTACGCTGGAGCTCTGGATCAAAGAAGATCTACAAGTGGGTATGTGTTTAACCTATTTGGAGGTGCAGTCAATTCGATGAGTGTTATAGACATTTTTGGGCACTTCAACCCCAATCACAAATGTCAATAAACTGAGGGTTCCTAAGTCCCTAAAAGTGTTGCTTCACTACCTAAATGAACAAGGTCAACTGATTACATCATCTCCTAGAAGTTCTCCACTGAAAACTACTCATAAATGGTCAAAACTGGACCATACTGAAAGCTCAATGCCGAGGGTGCGATGCATATCACCTTCCCAATGTAGACGGTGCGATGCATACTATTTTTTCCCTCTGTAGGGTGCGATGGTCAGGAATGGACAAATGGCAGGGACAAAAATGTGAGGTGGAAGATCATGGAATATTCCATAAGCTTCCCCTCTAACACTTGCCACTCCATTTTCGACTAGGGATGAGTAAGAGATCATCATTCTCCAAGTGGAAGCAGGAACTATCAGAGAGAAGACACTAATCAAGATCCAAAAAGATGACTCACCTCTCT
>APFE031757227.1:9977-28579 GCA_000404065.3 Pinus taeda | reverse complement strand
ACTATGGCATACAAATTGGAGCTTCTTGCAGCTTCCCGAGTGCACCCAGTTTTCCATGTTTCATGCTCAAAGAAGGTTATAGGTGACAAGATTATAGTTCAAACAATATTGCTAGAACTTGATGAGGAAGGAAAAATCATATTGGAACCTGATATAGTCAAAGAAACAAGAACTCAACAGCTACGAAATTGATCAATTTCAAAGTATCTCATTAAGTGGAAGAACTTACCCATTTAAGATTCCACATGGGAGGATGAGAATTTTATATAGAAGCATCCAAAACTACTCAAGCGTTGAGGACAACACTTTTTTGAAGGAGAGGGGCATGTTAGGTCCCTATTATACTAGTGATTCCCCCACTACTATTGTCATTGTATCGCTTATTGTTATTATTATTGTGCCCCATAGAATCCCACTATTGTTATTTTTGTGCCTTTATATTACTATTTTTAGGTAGGCTTGGTTATATTATGACCCCTTAGACTCCTATATATAGAAAGGAGGTTTTTTCATTTGTATCATCCAAGAATTGTTCATTTGTGTAACGTAAAGGAGGTTGCCCCCTCGAAGCGACTGAATTCTAAGGTGTTGATTTATCTTTTCTATCTCTTATGAGTTGGTTCCATAACAAAATATACATACGTTGACAAGTAGGCTTATGTCATATTCAAATCAATCAAGCATTTTAGACCCTTCCTAATCAAATCACATGCTAAGGTAATTGTACCATATTTTGTGGTCATAAATATTTTGGTTCAAAGAGACGTTGGTGAAAAGAGAGCACATTAGGTCTTTGCTTTACAAGGATATTATTTAGAAATCAAGCATGCTAATATTTTTCAAGGCCAAGGCCTATGTGAATTGGTAACATAAGTTTTAGATTCAAAATATGAAAATAGTTTAGAATATCAAGTGTCAAAAGATATGCATCAGGTATGTGTCATTCCTTATACTCCTATCTCTCAAAATGCATACTTAATCTATTTTCTAACTCATGGCACAACTCCTCTTCACTTAGACTATAAGAAAAAGTGTTCCTTGAGGTTAAAATCTAAACAATACCAAATTATTAAAGGCATTTTATTTAGGAAAAATTATGATTCGATGTTATTAAGGTGCCTTGAAAAAGTTGAAGTCGATAAGGTTTTGGAGGAACTACATGATGGTCCAACTTGTGGGCACTTCGAAGGTAATACAATAGCTCAAAAAACCCTCCATGTAGGCTATTATTGGCATATGATTTTTAAATATTTTCATGCATATGTGTGTATATGCAAAATCTGCCAAACTTTAGCTGGACGAGATACCAAAGAAGCATTTCCTCTCCATATTGTTATCATTGAACAACCTTTCGAACTATGGGGCCTCGATTTTATTAGTGAGATCGTTCCTAATTCTTATAAAAAATGCAAATTCATACTCACCATTATTGATTATTTTATAAAATGGGTGGAGGCCATACCTCTCAAAATTTTTACTACTAAACAAGTAATTTATTTTATTGAACAATTTATATTTACTAGGTTTGGTCTTCTGAGCACATTGTTTTTTTATAACGCTACCTATTTTTCTCCCAATGCACTTGTTGAGTTTTCTATAGAAAAGGGTTTTAAATTAAAATATTTATCCAACTATTATTCTTAGGGTAACGGTTTGGCTGAATCCACCAACAAAAACCTTTTAAGAATTATTAAGAGGACCATTGATGACAATCATAAGAATTGGGACGAAACTCTTGTTTATGCATTATGGGTTGATAGGATTACATATAAGGAATCCATAGGTACTTCTCCATACTTCTTAGTATATGGGAAAGACGCCATCCTACCACCAAATATTGGTTTACCCTCATTAAAACTAGTTCAATCCATACAAGAATGACCATGTTTGAGTTTACAACAAAGCCTAGGGAAGATCTTTAAGCTAGAAGAAACAAGAGGAAAAGACAAACAAACTTATAATAACCATCAAAAAGTCATTAAACAACGGTTGGTAGTAGTTTAGTAGGTAACAAATATTTTGATGTTGGTGACATAATATTGAAATGGGGCAAAGTACATGAGGATAAAGGTAATCATACTAAATTCCAAAAACTCTAGCTAGGTCCATTTCAAACTGCTGCGAAAATTGGTCCATCCATAGTCATTCTACAAACCCTTGAAGGGATTGAACAAAATATTCTAGTGAATGGACATATTTTGAAGAAATATTTTTCATGAAACTGAGTCCTTTTGTAAATATGTAAATAATCATTTGTAAATATGGTTTCTACTATTAGTTTGTTAACAATAATTAGCAACATGTTGCATTTTTATATCATGTTTATACAACTTTGATAATAGATAAATATCAATTAGAAGCTTGTTAAAGGTGAGAGACTTCTACTTTATCCATTATCATGATTAAATTTTATGATGAATTCACCTTATGTAATAAAGTGTTCTTTGGAAAAAAAACTTTGAAGTTTGTCTTTTCCAGAAGTATCAAATTCCCTTCATGCACTCAAAATAGAATTAGAATAGAAAATTAGAAGATGAACGACTAACAAAATGACATGATACACATTATTTTTTTAGTCACTTTATTTATCACCGAGCATCTTAATACACCATTTCTAAATACACGATCTCAAACTATGTGATCTAAAGGTGAATAACAAAGTAAATATAAGAAGTCATGGGAAATGTATGTAAACTCATTGATGTACTGAACAAGCTCGTTGACAGCGGGTAAATGCATGCACGATATGAAGGTAACTTTTTCAGGGTACTAAATAGGCCTACTGGCAGCAAAGTGATATCAGGTACAAAAAGTTTAATTTAACAAGCATGCATGAATTGGTACTAAGTTATGCTTAGTAATAAAATCAAAATCCACAATTCTTATTCAAATAAAGAATTTTAAATATCCCCTCCCCTTCTAGAAAAAAGATAAATCAAAAGGTATGAGTATAGGTTTCTCTTTCTTATCTTTTAATGATCCTAACATTTTCTTCATGAATATTTCTTAAGTTATCAGTTCTCTCCTTTATGCAATCTTATTTAATATTCTCTTCATTAATGTAAATAAAGATAACCGATTTTGCCAGTATATCGCTAATTGTTGCGGAAAACAACAACCCCATTTTATACTGATATCATAATAAAAATGAGGAACCTTTTAAATATTTTAAACTTAAATTTACCTTAAAAAAATTCAAAAAGGTTAAAAAAAAAAAAAAACAAAAAAACAAAAAAAAACCAAAACCAAAACCTTTGATTTTATACTTTGTACATATATTTGAGCTAAGGAAAATTTTTATGTATTAATAATAAAACATATAATAAATCCCATTGTCAAGAACCATGGCAGAAAATCTTGAACCAAATAAATCTAAGTATTGGGTCTTTTTCATTTTAAAAAAGCTTCGTATTAATGCATTTGCACTTTTCGCTTCTTTGCTTGACACGTTGCTTGAAAGTTTTCCCCGATCCATTCATGATTTGTGTTCTTTTAAGTTCATCTGCGATCAACTGCCTGGGATAAATCAACACTTCACGTGGACCCTATTTCTCTTAGATCACATGGCTTGTAAGTTGTAGCTCCTTTAGTGGTCCACTGTGCCTTACCCTTTACACGTCATCCTAGCCCAATCAGCCCATTCATTTCTTAAGAGCACTTCCCTTGTGACTTTCAAGGTCTAACCCAATGGGATGACATAACCTGCCATGTCACCTATCAACTTATTATTTTCTCTATAAAATGACACCACCTTTCGTCCTTTAACCATCATCACTCCGATATGAATAATTGAAAAGCGTGATGGTATATAATTCTTGTACTCACCTCCTTTTAATGCATATTTTGATTTATTTAAGTTATAACAAGTTTCAATGATTTGACATTTGCTTAGTAAAAATTCTCTAATTCAATGCATATTTTGATTTATTTAAGTTATAACAAGTTTCAATGATTTGACATTTGCTTAGTAAAAATTCTCTAATTCATGTTTCTCTGTAACAACCGATTATTGTGGAAATTTATGTTGGTAAAATGGTGAATTGTAAGAAGAAAAATCCTATGGAATAACCAATTAATACACCCAAAGAAATGATAAATGAGACATTTTTGGACACCTTTCTCTTCTCTGATACTATGTGTACAAACGATTATGACACTTAGTCTTGGAATGTCACGTATGAACTGCTTGAGGAAGAACTGCCAATGATGGCAACTAAGGAATAGGGTGGCAAGAAAACTTCTGCAACAATGAACAAAGACGCTACCAAATCCATCTTGCACATAATTTTCATGCGACCAAGGATACTCCCTTGCATAGATATGATTTACTCGGTGATGGAGAATATCGACATCACAAAGAGGTATTGTGTCACCTCACAGGAAACAATTATCATTTCTTTCAAACTGCAACACATTCAAGGCATGTATCATTTTCCTCAACCATAACTAGTATATAATTTCCAATTCATTGATAGTTTCATAAAAAAGGAACGCAAGGGTAAACAACAAGGACTCCCTAGCTTAATTACAAAATGGAGAAGTGACACAAAGAAGCACAAAAAAGAGTCTTTTGACCTACATTCCATCCAACCCTTCGCTCATATTTATTGTTATGATGCTTCCATGATCTTTCCATTGTTCACCTTTCAAAATGTATCACAAATCCCCGTAGACTAGATCCCTCTCATTGAAATGGCTTCCAATGGTTTTATTTTTAATTGGGCCCAAATTTTGTCGGATAAATTGGCCAAGCACATTCTTAATTTTTGTTCTAAACAAATGTCAACTCACAAGCTTCCATTTTACATGTTTTCTTATGTTATGGATGCCATTTGTTTCTCTTTATGGAAATGGATACTTGCCAACCCTCTTCCCATCCACGTTTACCACAATATACTATGGGAATAAAACTATTTTGATCATTTATAACCCACTAATCACCTTGTAATTATTCCTCTGTAATAAATCATTTTCAATTCCAAGCTTCCCAAAATGTCCTAGCATAACCCTTCAACTAAAGAAGCCTCTAAAAAGCTTTGGCCACACTTCCCATTACAAATTGGCTTGTTTACCCTAAAAAAACTATCAGCATGCTAAGAAAGAAGTTCAGCCTCTACACGAATTGAAGCTTGCTACCATTCCTGTCAACCTCATGATCCTTCTAAAATAATTGAGAATATAACTGATGATTCACATATCAAAATCGATGTCCATGGAACCAACTAGTATGATAATTTGTTCTATGGAACTTCTTCTTATCTTTCAATCTGTATTAAAGCAAAGTAGTTGTCTCCAAACAACTATCAACATTTTATTTTTTTTAGAGATACTAAAAGGTCTACCTTACCACTTCATCTTCTCAAGTTATCTAAAGGTGATGGTGTCACAAAAAAAGCTACCAACTCTTCATAACAAGTCACACCTCAGGCTACTACAATTTATATGTCTTTTATAGATTCTCGAGATCACACCTCTTCAATAAGTCCATTGACTAATGAAATTTCCAAGGACTGGAAATAATTTGTCAAGATTACTTCAACAATAGTACATTAAGGAAAATAAACAATAGTACCCGAATAAAAAATTGCTAATAACGTTGCACTTCATTCAGCGGATGTTTCTAAGTCTGCTCTTGCACAGTCAAATTTCATTTTCAAAACACCTATTAAAACTTGATTTTGCGTAGAAACAATTCCAACATATCCAACCACTATTATTTAGTTGAATGTTGAGGAAATACCACCAATTGAAATATTTTACAGTTCTCAACATAAAGTTATTTTAAAGAAGAGTGAAAAGAAGAGGAAATTTGTCGATATGCAAGTCTCAACAACAAGCACTGCTTGACAATCTACTTCATTAGAAATTATTTGGAAAGATGCATCGGTGGCCCCTCATGAGGAACTTGAGAATTTGACCCAATATGCAAGAGCTTATGTTATTGCCAATGTAGATAAAGAAACCTAAGTCAAATAATTTATCAAGGAGAAAGAGGAAATAATTTTGCAACTAGAACAAGAATCCTCACAGTTTCAAGCAAAGTGTAGGCATAAATTACGTTGGTTAAAGTGAAATATGAGTCTAATATCAAAAAAAGGGATGACAAAATAAATGAGTTACAATAGAAGATAGAGAAAGGAGATGCAATTACTTTAGACCTTGCCAAAATCAAGCATGAAGCCAATGAGCTAAATCTTTAGCGTCAATATCAGCAACAATTTCTCTGCAACAAGCTAAGTTTGATAGAAAATCAAAACAAGCTATTTGATTCATTAGTTGATGAAGTTGTAGATATCAAAATTCAATATGATTATGCCAAGTGTAAGCTTAATGAAGTTTTGGAATGGCAAGTAGACTCTAAAATATTTTATCCTAGATGGCCAAAGATTAGTGAAATGCAAAAATCTATAGCTCTTCACACATGAAAAGAAAAGTTGTGTTTGGTTAAATTATTAGTAAATGATGTTGAGGTAATTTTAAGCTCAGTTGTCTAATTCATAACCCAGTCACTCAAGGAAGCTAATTTTCTATCAAATGATGAAGTGGAAGCTTTCCTAGAGGCAGATGTATTACAACAAAGGTGGCTAAGTAATAGGGCATGATGCAGTAAAGGACTGAGTAGTTGTCAAAGGTATATTTTGAATTGACCTAGGAATTTTTAATTAAATCATATGGTTACTTACAAGTAACCAAGACTGTTATGGAACAAGAAACTCAAATGTTGCCACCTTTGCAAGCTCATGCTTTTAGTTGTCAAATGAACATCAAGACTCATTCTCCTCCCAAGTTGGCATCGCTTCTAGAAGTTCATCAACAATGGAAAATTCTGAATGGCTCCACATATGCAATAATTCATCTGAATCAATCATTTTATTTTTAAAATGTAGCTAATAGTTATTTTATTCTAGGTCAATTCGCTTTAGTTGAGAGAATAGAAGATTGTTAATTATTCTCACTATTATTTTGAAAAACTATTTAAGGACCTCTTGAGCTCAGTCTTGAGGGTTATGAACTTTTGCAAGAATTTCCCTATTACACTTTTGTACATTGCTTTTGTTTAATATAAGTTCAACCACTTGTTGATTCTAAATCTATAAAGAGTAAAGTAGAATTGATACTTTTATCAGTTGTTTACTTTTGATTTATAATTGTAATTTGATGTTATATTTTATTACTTATGCTCATGGTTAATCGATTGAAATATTATCACTTTTGATGTATTCCTTTATGTTGATTACAAGTATAAGTTTGAAAAAATTTGTATGTGAATGTGCTTATGAATCAATTCAATTAACTATTTAATTTAATTAATCATCTTTAAACTACTACAATTAATGATATAATTTGAAGATCTATATTTTCATGTTATTCATTATCTTTTCTTCCACAACAATATATCAATACTCAAGTTATTTAGTAGTGATCGGTCTATATTATAATTTAATAAGTATTTTTGGTTTATGCCTTTATCAATTGTTATCATTCCATTTCCATTTATTCATTATATCTTCCTCATTTTCTAAGTCTCCATCTGTTGGAGCAATCCTTGTATGGGTACTTGACCCAATTCAAAACTAATCAGAACCACCAATCCAAATGAAAAAGAGTATAACTTGGGATTCTAACCGAGTGGTCTCTTGAATGTTAATGTGGAAATTTTTTTCCATCAACAACTTCTCATCATTTTTTCTAGTTATGGAGGTGTTTCCATATTCCTCCTTTATTCAGATTCCTCATATATGGCATGTCCTCTAAAGGGCACTATACCATATTGTAATTGTTGCAACTTTAACTAAACCCTTGGAACTTTCTTATTTCTTCTCTTCAATGTTGTAAGGAAAATGATTTAATTGTTAGTTATAGGTCATCATCATAACAACATAAATAGGATATTTTAACTTAAGAGCATTTTTTCCCATCACAGGCCAGTGTTGTAAACCTGCTCTGATACCACTTGTAACATATTCAACCCTCTTTGTACCATATTGAGGATATGGGGTATCAAATTTTCATATTTAAATTAATTCAAGTTTAAAATCTATTTTGAGATATCCATCACCTCCTATTTGTTGAAAGCTTTTCAATGACTTGTTTTCCATTGAAAACAAAGTATAGATCATTGAGATATGATCATTTGAAAATTTCCACCCTTGGCACAAAAATTAATCACCCTTACATTTATTTTATGCAAAATATTTGATTAAATTTATTATATTTAAGTTTATATAATAATATTAATAAATATTAAATAATTGATATACATTTAATGAAAACTACAATTAATTTAATAAAATAACCGCATGCACAACTTCCAAAACCTAAAAGATTTCATCGACCATTTTTGAAATCCAACACTTATGCATCCAGAACATTTCACCATTGATGGAGTAAATTTCCTAATTCTTAGTTGACCCATCGGCTATTCGCTGCAATTTGATACATTACCAATCCAAAATGTTTTTCCAATCACAAAGGGTGTCAACTCTTGTTTATTAGATGAAGTTAATTATTTTTATCATCAAATGAGCACATCGATGGAATTTGATGGTTTACCCACCCAAAAAATTTTCCCATAGTTGATGGAGTCGTCTCTTGTTGACTTAGATGAGCTCATCGGCCATCGACTAAATTTGATGGGTTACCTACCCAACACATTTGGTTGGTGGCACATGGAATCAACTCTTGTTGGCCCTCAATAAGCTCATAGGCCATGGACAAAATTTGATGGCTTACCAAAGTAGTACCCAAAATATTTCCCCCATATCCAATGAATTAAAACTCATATTGACCCCTATTGAGCTCATAGGTCTTTGACTAAAGTTGACATTTTTACTGGTAAAGCTTTGCAATTTCTCTGGGTGTAGATATATTTGCAAAATTTGCAACAAAACTAAGAGAATTTGCATCAAACATTAGATGGGGTTATACCTTAATCAAATTTATGAAGAGAAACACTCTACATCTAGCTCCATACTATCATTGTTTGGATTAAACGCTTTCTTAGAATTCCTTTTCTTCTTGATACAAGATAAACTGATGAATGTAAGTGACTATATGCATATAAACATTCACATATAATACATTGAAGATAAATTCTATTCTAAAACTGATTATTACCACATTGCACTTACTTAACTAAAACATGATTCTTACTAATATTTACTAACCCTAAACTTTATGCAAACATTTCTTCATATACATAAGAACTTAAATAGCTTTCCAATTTCAATTCCTAGGAATAAGGAAATTTCAGACATTTTTCATACTCCCATGAATAAACATAATTAACAAGAGTTACTGCTCACCAAAATTTATGCACTTCCTTCCATAAATTTAGGCATGAGGCCTATGTAATTAATTATTTGCTTTGGAATTTAAATTATTCCCAATAATATCTTGTATGCTTGGATTAATTACGCCAGAGGCATTTTTTCACTGCGAGCTTTGGATGTCCAAAGACTGTTCACTGCAGCCAATCACAATCCCTCATTTTTGTCGTCCTTCGTTGAGTAGGCAACTTATACATGGAAAAAGTTTTGGGTTTGTTGTCTTGCTTGACCGCAGTGCGCTTTTCGTCTTGCTTGACCACAGATGGTGGGCATGTTTATTGTGCAACCCACAAAGACAAGATGATGTAGAAACTTCACAGCCATGAAGCCCATTGATACCTGTCTAAAACTTAAAGTCAAGAGGGTTTGGATTCAACAAGTCCCTGGTAAAACATGTATGCAGTCAGATATTATTTGCTGCAAGTATTCAAAGATGTTGAAGTTTATGTTGAGAATCTATTTACATTCAAAGCCATGAGTCTATGCCCATGCTGAACCTTTGAAGGTATTGTTTCTTTTAGAATCCTTACTTTCCCGACAATTTTCCTTCTCTTATTTTAAATATTAACTAGAGATTGTTGAGTGATTGCCAATTGCCCAATCTCTGCAACTATCACCTTCTAACATGGATCTTGGTATAGGGCATAACTTTAAAATGTGACCCAAGACTTACTGTAAAATTATGGCAGCATATAACTCACAACCCTTTGTACAAGAACCACATTTCATTCCATGACAATGCTTGATATATAAGAATTCATGAATTTGGCGGGTTTTTCCAGATGCAATCAAATATTATCAGTACAAAAGCCCAGGTTGGGTTGTACTCATGGGGAAATGAGTATTTTTATTTTGGAATTGAAGAAAAAGTTCAAACAACTTTCAATTGGAATGAAGAAAACCCTACCTCTTTAAATAATAATCAAGATAGGTTAATCTCCCACATTCTCTTTGCGCGACCTTGAGGTGTCACTACCATTGGTAAGAACTTTTCAACGCCCACTCTACCTACCCCCTGGAAATATTTTCCCAAAGAAGAGGACCATGGAGAAGACAAGGACCAAGGAGTTGACTGAGATGGACCGATCGCCTCGATGCGAAGCTCAGGATTGCTTGTTTACAGAGAAGGAAGTAAGTTTTATCCTTGAACAACTTGTGAAATTCTATTATGTGTTATGATTGTAGGTTTTTATTTCTTGGAAATGGGATTTGTTCGTGTAGTAAGCAATCATATAACCTGATTTGAGAATACCCATTTATCAGTAGTAATCAAATGTTTTGTTGTCGGAAAACCTGTCCAAGAAAAGAACTAGAACAAGAAACAATATTTCTAATCCAACATTAATAAAATGTTTCATACAGAGGGAAGAACCATTAGTATACAACAATTATCCATGGGATTCAGACATAGAGGGAATTGGATTAAACACAAAAAAAAATACCAGGAAGAGGAATCGACACTTTATTTAATGGAGGAGTACTATACAACCTTTAGGTATAGAAGTATATAATTCAATCGATGTTTATTCTAGCAACAATATTACTATTTCTAGATGAATATGCATTTTGTTATGCTAGACCTTCATTTCGTGTTGTGATACCTTATCCTCCCTTTTCTATGTAGGGAATAATAGCCCAAAAACAAAAAAAAAACAAAAAGGGTGAGAAAAAAGGGTGACCTTGTTGAAGCAACAATTTCAAAGTCGTTAATTTTCCAATATTTCTTTTGATGACTAGTTTTACGAGTGTGCCCTCAATTTCCACATGGCTACTATGTGCAAACATACTGGATTTCGCTACAATGTACAAACAGATCAAACCTTCCCTCCTTTGGTATTGTCCCATCACTTTCATTGAAACTGCTCTTTCTCTTCTTTGGTATTGTCCCATCACTTTCACTGAAACTACTTTTTCTGCAAACATGACTCAGTTCTTAATTAGTCAAGTGTTGAAGGATTAAGTTGTCTCAAATTGTTTCTTTCATCATTTTATGATTGGTGAGAAATATCATTCAATCATCGAAAGATGATTAGTCATGTAAATGCTTAGTTCATTCCACATGGAAGGACTAGTCAATTCGTATAGCATTTGGGCTATGGATGCCGAAAAATTGGATCGTTGGTTAAGGTATCTAGAAGCAAGGCCAATATTCTATTCTATGCCAAAATGGAATTTTACATATACACCATAGTTTATTTTGCTTTTAAATCATTGACATTTTTATTTCTCGGCATATGTTTGTTAAACGAATGACTCATGGTTTTGGCCTCCTTGAAAAGTTTAGAATCCAGAGGAACCCGAACCAGGTTTAATTGAACTTGGTAACTTTATTCTTTCCCAATTCAATGTTAAAATTTTCAATGACATGGAGGATATCGTGTGGACTTTTTCCCTTTCTCTTGCTAAAGAAAAAGGGAATGTTTTTAGGCTTTTGGCTTCTCCATTATGAATTTGTGTCCTTGTGGTATTTCCTCAGTTGTAATGAAGATTTTGTGTCTTTTAAATATTGTGGAGTGGTTGGATCGGAAAATGCCATGATCTGCCAGTCTGTATCTTGTTTGGATAAAAGTCATATATTTCTTGGACATAGGTGACAAAGATGGCGGCCTAGAGGCAAGCGGGCAACCCTTCCTGTGGGTATTGTGCCCGTCGGATTCAAAAATATCCCTGAAATCCTCTTCAATGACGGAGCATTGTAGAGAGGGGGTGTTGCCAAATGGCTATGAAAATTCTCTTCGAGCTTACTTGATTATTACCTTCCACATTTCCATTCCCCTTTTTGGAATTCTTTTGCACGTCTTGGTGCAATTGCTAGTATACATTCAATTAAATATAACTCTAGATATATGCATAAATAAACATATATGCCATAATCATATGATATAACTTCACCATTGGAAATTTAACATTATAACTTTTACTCTCCCCTGGTGATAACCAAGATTTATACCAATTTTATCAAGCTTAGATTACTTATCGTTTGGAAATTCAATTGATCTTAAACTGTTTACATAAATTGTTGACCAGGGCTAGTAAGCCAATGAAGTGTAAATGCACTGTATATGCTAGAATCCTTTTATTCTAAATTAAATTGAGTTATGGAAATGCACATGTCTTATATTAGTGAAAATAATATTATCCCTATGATGACCACACTTTTTTACTGAAAAATACTTATGGAAAATCTCACACTCTGCTTTGAAAGAAAAGCTCACAATTCTGCATATAAGTAAATCAATCCCACACTTGTTGTAAATGAAAATTATTTACACTCTTCACATCAATAAGAATTATATACACACTCAAAAATGAAAGGCTATTATTAATCTCATCACACATCTGTAAAAATAACATTCACAATTGTTTGAAATCAAAATGAAATAAACCTCTACTTAAACACATCCACACTTGCTTGAATTATAAATCACACATGCTTAGAATGTGACATCTAATTCTGCAAATAAATCCTCTGTTCTACAAGAAAATTAACTTTTTGTCTAAGTATAAAATCATATCTATCATTGTTTCTAAGCTTAATTCATGTGCATCCAGAATCTATAAATACAAGAAATAATTAGTAAAACAATCCTAATTCGATTATGAAAGAAATTAAGAATGAAACTACTCAATCAAACAGGTAGAAAGCTTATGAAATTATATAGAAATTATATCTACTGAAAACAAACAAGAATTCTTACTGCTCGAGGGGACCCTCCACAAAAAGCAGGTAATCACGCTATTGATCAAACAATCAACCACACATGGAAACAAAAAGTTTCTTTCATAAACTAGATATAAAAAGCAAGTTTTTAAATCTTCACTGTCCTGTACTCCATAACAACATTTCATTTCTTCCGAGAGGTTTATTTATAAACCTCATATCAGTAACCGTTTAGAGCTCTACATCTAATCCTTATCAACATAATACTAATTTTAACTTGAAAATATAATGTAACATAATTCACTCACGATTTTCTATTATCAAAGCAAATCATGAGGCATATATCTCGTTCTCACTCACCTGTTGTCGATTACAGGGGTTTACTTTATCTTTGACTACATCATCATGACCTTCTTCCATTGATCTAGTTCATCAGATTAGGAGGAAATCATTGAGTGCATCAATTTACATCTACCCATATATTTCTCTTTTTAGTTGACACCTTGCAACCTATCAAACCATGGACTTGGCTGTAGAATGATGTATTAGCTGCAGAATCATTGCAATTCAATAGCTGAAGCAAACATTAAACTAAATAATAAAGAACATTATACATTTATGAAATACAAGACAATTATATACCTGCCATGTCATAAATCCTGCAATTTGATGTCCACTGTTTGATTATGAAGGTAAAAAAGAAATAAAGAGAGTGAAAAAGGGTGCAAAAAAGAAGCAAATGCGAGGCTCCACATTTCCCCACATGGAAGTCATTGCATGTCCTCATGCAAAAATTTCAAAACTGATGAACCTTGCCTGTTACTGAACCCCTTTAGAAACTTGAGCTAAAACATCCAGATTTGTCTTCTTTTTCTTTTTCGTAGTGACTGCCATCCTTGGTTTCTTCATTAGAATCTTATACTTCAAACTTATGACCTTTCTCTTAAGGGAATTTGCTCTTTTCCTTTAGATTTTTATTCTTATCATACCACATAGCAAGATGTAAGAGAATGTTGCCATTTTTAGTCCTTTGTATTTCATTTTTCACTTTCAATGTTTCATGTTCTTGTTATAAGTGTATGATTAGTGTCTCCAATTCAAAAATTTCTTATTTGAGAGTATTTACAATTGGAGGTTCTTGTGGACTATCAGGCTGAATTCCTTTATGTTGATTTGAGGAGGATGCAGTGGCCTTTTCTGTAGCTTTTTTCTCCAAAGACTCTATATAATCATATATCTCTTGTTGAACTTGATCAATTTCAGGTGTTCTTCTTACTGTATTAGCAATTAGTGATGAAACTAGTGATAAAACTAGTGATGGAATTATAGGCAATGGAATCTTCAATTCTTCATCTTCCTCTAGATTTACAAACTCTATAGATTTTCGAGATGTTTCCTTTGTTGATTTTTTGAGTCTTGCACTTCTCCTGACAGTAGATGAGGCTTTAGTAAGAGGAATTTTCTTTTGAACTTTTGTTTGTTCAATCTTTGCCTATTCTATTTCCTCTTATTTCTTTCTAGACATACTTTCTTCCTTATCACTGGTTTTTCTTCTTCTAATATTCTTCTTCTTAAGATTTTCTAATACATTAGCAAGAGGAGTTACATATTTTGAGGGTTGCTTTGGTTGTAGAGGTAGGTCATCTTTAGGGTTTAGAGATGGCTTTCTTCTACTTATTTTTATTTTGTTGTTGGGATCTTCTTGTTCTATCTCTTTAAAATGATTCTTGACTAGAAAACTTTCCCAATCATCTCCTATACTTTTGAGGTGGGCTTCAATTAACATTTTTATCAAACCATGTGTTAGAGTCGGTCTTGAGCCCTCCATCAGCGATCAAAACTCTTTGCATTTTCATAGGTAGGTGTCTCATCAGTGTCAATTTTTGCATCCCGTTAGGCATGCCATAACCCTGATGGAGGAGCTGATGTGTTTATACCCCTCTTGGCATTGCTGGTTCAGGTCATTTCAGTCATTAAGCTCTTTCAAGCTTGGCTTGTCTTCTCTTGAGGTCAATTTCCTAGGTCTAGGGTTTTGGTCAAAAATGTTACAAGGTCATGTGTTTGAAAGTCAATGAGTGTTCAGTAAGCCAGAGGGATCTGGTACAGTTAATCTTCACCTTGGATTTAAAAACTTTGTTTTTAAAGCCAAGGTCATTTTTCAAATATTTGTAAAAAGTGATGAAATTTCAAAAGTCTTCAGTGAACAAAATGCAACCCTGGTCCCTTTGCCAAGATCCCTCAGATGATCTACCTGCAAAAAGAATCAAGCCAAAGCACTAAATGAGTCAATTTCAGAACAAAGAAACCAAAAAGTCAGTTTTATAAAGTGTCAAAGAGAAACATTAGAAAGTGGGTTTGAGCATGAAATTTTTTCAAATGAAACTTATAAAAACCCAATCTCCCTCCCATCACTCTCATTGTGCATCCTAGACACTTGCAAGAGAAGTTTGAGAGAGTGATTGATTGAAAGGAGTGAAAAAAGAGCCAGTTTGGGCGTTGGTCAGGGGCGCGACCTGTCAGGCCAGGTGCGCGACCCGTCAAAGGGTTTTCCACAAAGCAATTTTATAACGGGCGCGACCCGTCAAAGGGGCGCGACCTGTTGGGCGTGGTGCGCGACCCGTCAAGCTGTCTCCCTCCAAACTCATTTCAGAATTTGCTCAAGCTCCTCTAACTCATCAAATCGTTTGAGGTAGGCTCTTTAAACTTGTGAATGGTTGTTGGTTAGTTGAAAGACATCATGAGTGTGTTTTTAATGATCAAATTGTGCAAGGAAAAACACTCTATATGGCTGTATGTAAATTTGTAAAAAGGTGCTAGGGCTTATTGTTGTTTCATTGTTTTTCCCCTTGTAATCATTCTCTTCATTCCCATTTCATTTTCCCTATATTTCCATGTCAATTTCCCTTTTAAATTTGCAAAGAAAATAAACCCTACCCCTTTCCCTTTAAAAATAAAAAATCAAACCCTAACCCTACCCCTCATAACACCTATGTAAACACATGAATTTTATGATGCATATGCAGTGATATTTTCAGTGTTTTTTCCCTAAATTCCCTGTTGCATACATGTATTCCCATTTTCCTTGTAAAAAGGTCCCTCCCCTAACATTTCCCTCATGTCCTTGTCCCCTTGAAACAGCATAGAATTCAACACTTTTTACAGGCAGAAACAGCAGTACAGTTTGTCCACTTTGCTCCTAAACTATGTCAAAAACCGAAACTTATGAGCAAAGTGATGACCAATCATCAGCTTCAGAGATTGAGGAACAGAGGCGGCCTCATAAGGGTGGTAAGGGTGGACATCATAAGCGAGAGGAGCCCACCTCTTTGACAGAGTTACAAGCTTGTCCTATGGCAGTCTCATGTTTCCAGTACATGTCTTGCTATGAGTTTTGTGAGAGGATCTCTCGGATTCAGCACCATCGAGAGTTGGCCCGCCTTTTTTTTTTACACTTGCATGATGGACATGTCAACCTTGCAGGGGTGAACTTTACATTGACACCCGAGGTGATCTCACAAGCTACAGGGATACCTAATGTTGGTGAGGTGTGGAATAAGCGCAAGATGTTAGATAGTGTTCACTTTGAGCCTTATGTCCGGCCACCATTCATGAGACATCTGGCAGGTGTGTTTTCATTCAGGTTTCTCAGAAGCGAGTATGCTCCCATGATGAGGCTCATTATGCACTATTTTACCTGTGAGGATAGATTTTCACAGGTGTACTCATATCATATTCGCCTCTTGATGCACTTCACCCGAGTGAGGATGATGAACATCCCAGTTTTCTTCTTTCAGAACATTCAGAAGATGGTGCCCATGTTGTAGAGGAAGACCCCGGCACAACAGTACAGGAGCCTTCATCATTATGGTTTGATTCAGCTAGTAGTATTGCATCAGTTGACTCAGCAGGGCATCTCATCGGAGGAGTTCATCTCTCGTGAGTTTTTCACAGTACCATCACTGCCACATCCTGAGGTTGTTCACGAGGAGGGAGGACCATCACATCAGCATGACATCCCTGTCACTAGACATGTCAGCTCCTCACCTCTGGTCACCTATCAGAGAGGCCCAAGGGCCTTATTTGCAACAGCTCGGCAAGTACTTTCTCCACACCAGGTGGAAGGGGTCTCGCCTTCTTCATCAGCACCGTGAGTGTTATCTCCACATCAGGTGGAAGGGGCCTCGTTTCCGACAACAGCACAAGTATCAGAGAGGGGCAAGCAGCCCATGATTGAGGAGAGACTGTCAGGTGATCCAGTTATTGATCTTGACGCCGATTCTCCTAGCACAAAGCTCAAGGATATCATCCGAGAGCAAAGGACCGAGATTGAGTCGCTGCACAAGAAATTGTTGATGGCAAAATGGATAATTAACTATTTAGAGCAGCGAAACAAACAGTTGGAGGATGAGCACAAGCTATATGAGCTGCAGAAGATTCGTGAAGACTAGGAATTGGCTCGTAGGAGACCCGATGACTTGAGACCCATAGATCGAGAATCTATGTTTATTTGGGACAATGCTCATTTGAAAAGGTTGTTGGCTAAGGCCAATCAAAATAAAAAACTGTTGAGGAACATGAAAAATCATTATTGGGCGCGGATGCACGTGTGCAAAGCAAAGATGAAGGTGCTTCAAAGGCGTTTGGCAAAGGCACTAAAACGGCGGAAAAAGGCCGATCCCCTCGTATCTTGGCCGAGGCTTCCTTGAAGGAGCATAGCACTAAATAGCTCAGCCACAGCACAAATCCCAAGGAAACTTTGAACATTTTGGGTAATTTGGCATTTTTTGGCAATTTTACAGTTTTTGCTCATAACGGGTCTCACCCCCGGTGAGACCGTTTCGTCCTGGCACTCCATTTGACAAAAACTCAGCATTTCCAGATTTTTCATGCAAAGTTACATATGCTCATGGATGGACTTGAGATTTTGTGAAGTTTTGGGCCTCTAGAAAGTCAAAAAACATGCAAAATTTGACTTTCTGCCACTTTTTTGAACTGCAGAAAGCTATCTTGGGAGAATTGATTTTTGACAAGGAAAATGAACTCCAAATTCAAAAATTCCAGTTGGGTTGGAAATTAGACTCACAGACCTTTCCAACAAGCCCACTTTTGCTCAATATGGCCACCTGCAAGTGCCCCAAACATGGCTCCAAAGGGGCGCGACCCGTTAGGCAGGGGGGTGCGACCCGTCAGGCAGAATTGTCCAGAAATGCACTGTACAGCCCAAAAAACGCAGATTTGACTCAGTTTGACTTTTTGAGGTGAATTATGATTCTCTTTGATGTAATTATGGTACTTTTTAGACACTTTTACCCTTATGTAACTCTTCTAGAAGATTCATTCATGAAAAAGGCAAAAATTAAATGAATGAATTGGTTTCCTAGCTTATAGAGGCAAGTTGTTTTGACTGCCTAGATTTTAGTGATCAGTTTGGAATTGGTTGAAACAGCTCCTAAGATAGTGAGCTCGACCCCTAGAGGCAAGGAAAGATGTTAGCTTGCCTATATTATGTATTTTCTTAGTCATTTTCAGAGGTTGGAAAAGGTTGGACTCTTGAGGGAGAAAGCTTCTATTGTATTACTCATTGTATCTCTGCATTTTTGGCAAAGGAAGAA
>APFE031757223.1:58478-90382 GCA_000404065.3 Pinus taeda | reverse complement strand
ATTTTGACATTGTAAAAGGCTAGGAAGGTCAGTATTGTGACAAAGATCATGAAACTGAGATCTAATGTGGTTGTACGCAGGGCACTCTAAGAGGAAGTGGTTTTCATCCTCGATGTTCCTATTCTCACATAGATGGCAGATCCTTTCCATCCATGATGTTTTAGGAACTGCCCAATGACCTGTTTCACTATGGAGCTCATGAGATTTCGTTCTAATCTTTTTTATATTAATTTTCTTCTTTGAGTTAGTTAAAATAGAGAGATATTTTTGATCTTCTAGGGTGGGGTTGACGACCTTCTTATAATAACTTAATTTTCTTTTAGCTGCTAAATCTTTCTCACACCACATTTTTTCTTTGAACTTAGAAGTAACAATATCTTTAATGTTATTAATGTTTTGCAATGCATCACTCTCATTGATCTCCCAATAGTTTAACCAGGCCCTCGTGTCTTTATACCACCCCTATTTGAGCCTTAGGTGGTTTTGGCTGGAATTTAAGGCTAGCTTAGGAAGTCTATGGTCTCTTATGTTATTGAGTTTGTGCTTGTACACCAAAATCCTAATCATAGCTAGGCTCTCGATAGGGGAAATACCTACTTCTATAAGGAGAATAGGATAGGGTGTATTACTTTTAATTTTTAGGTTATATGTTATAAAACACTTCTGGATTTGCTCAATATTTCTCCAAGATTCTCTAGAGATGCTGCAACCCCAAACCTCACATCCATATAAGATAACAGGAGTGACTAAAGTTTCAAAGAGGAACTTATTTTTATCCCACATTATGAGGTTTCCCATTTTACAATTATTTTCACGACCAAAACAAGCTTTCCACCCCCCATTAATCCTTTTCTCAATGCTATAGTTCTAGTTGAGCTTGTGATTAATATCAATTCCTAGGTACTTGTAAGAATACACTTCCTCCAAGTTATTATTTTCAGACATAAAATTAGCGTAAGTGTCCTTATTGGATTTGATAATCATAACTTTTGTTTTGTCAATGTTTTTGAATAAATATAATTAGTTTATTTTAATTTCAAATTTAATTTTAATTTTTATATTTATTTTTATTTTTATTTTAACCCAATATGAGTACTAGATTTTATTTATAAATATATTAGTTTTATTTATATATAATAAACTTAGTACCCAACTAGCAGAGAAATAAATTAATTTTTATATTAATTATTATTTTATAAAAATAAGGAACCCAAAAATACAAAAAATAAATAAAAAAATTAACACTAAGACAGAGGCTGATAATTAAGGGAAAGAGGACGAGGAGGAAGGAATATGGAAGATACCAGAGATACTACACCTCAAAAGATCTAGAGGGATGGATATGTCTAATCAGGGGTAGCCAGTTTCCACTGATCTCATTTCCATTGTCCCTGTTGAGATTATGAGGATACTTAATAATTTCGATAGCCTCTCTGATTTTCCTCTTTTGATAATGATCATCTCTTGCAATAATTCTGGTGTCCTCCAAACACACAGGATGCTTGGTTTTGGATGAGTGTTCCGCAAGGGCTAATGTACGAGATCTCTCATTCTTAATATCAGCTCTGTGCTCTTTAGGTCTTGTTTTCAAAGAACGTCCTGTTTCCCCAATATAACTCTTGTTGCACGAACAGTCAATATTGTACACACCTTTAAGTTGTTGGTGATCTATGTTATCCTTAACTGACCTCATTTTCTATCTAATTGTTCCACATGTTGTAAATTGAGTGTTTATGTTCTTCTTTCTTAAAATTTTAGCGATTTTATCTATAACCCTTTGAATGAATGGGAGGTACACTTTCCCACAACTTTCTCTTATGTTATCTGAGGGACCCCTAGAGAGGACCTTTTCTTGAGCTCTTTTTATAGCTTTCTTAATATTAAACTCCTTGTATCCTATATCTTTGAAAACAGAGGTTAAGTGTTTAATTTCTTCATTAAGGTGATCAGAGTCAGAGATTCTGAGAGCCCTAACAGCAAGAGTGTTTAAGATGCCAAATTTTTGTGATGGATGATGATATGAGTGAGCATGTAGATAGCTTTCCGTATGTGTTTTCTTCTTGAAGACATGGTGTCCCAGAGTACCATCGTCTTTTCTACTAATAAGGACATCTAGAAAAGGAATTTTACCATTTTCTTCAAGCTCCATAGTAAACTTGATTTCAGATGATATAGAGTTAAGATGATTAAAAAACATTTCTAGCTTAGCCTTGTCATGGGTCCATTTTGAGTTGGTGTCATCAACAAATCTTTTCCACCATGTCGGTTTCAAAGGGTATGAGTCAAGGGCTTTCTTTTCAAAGTACTCCATATATAAGTTTGCGACAATAGGTGAGAGCAGGGATCCCATGGTGACTCCCGATATTTGTTCATAATAATGGTCTTGAAAACTGAAAAAAAGTGGAGCGCAAACAAATTTCTGCAAGTTTTGTTGTTTCAGGATCAGTGACTTCTTTTATAACAAGAACAACTTCATCTAGAGGAATCTTTGTGAACAAAGAAACAATGTCAAAACTTACCAAAATATCATCTTTATCAACCCTCTCATTCTTAATAAGTTTCACAAAATCATTGGAGTCCTTTATAAAAGAGTCTGTGTTACCAACCAGAGGTTTCAGGATCTTAGCCACATATTTAGCTAATTCATAGGTAGGGGAACCAATGGTGTTAACTATTGGTCTAAGAGGGACCCCTTCTTTATGAATTTTTGGTAATCCATAAATTCGAGGTATGACCTCACAGGATGGTACTAGCTTCTTTTTCATTTTATCATCAAGGTTTGATCCCATGATAGCCTTCTTGACCTGTTTTATAACCTTAGGAATGTGGTTGGAGTTAATTCTTCTATAACTACAGCAATTTAAATGTTCATTGATTTTATGAATGTAATCATCCTTATCTAAAACAACTGTTGCTCCTTCTTTATCAGCGCTAAGTACCACTATTTTATCATTATTACGAAGTGATCTCAGAGCCACCTGCCCTTCTTTATTTAAATTACTCTTTGGCTATTTAGATTTCATCATAATAAGTGAACACTCCTGTCTTAATACTTCCTTGTCATTTGTTCTTATTGTCAATGCGAGTTATATTATTTATCATTTCAGTGTTTGTTGTATTAGCAACATTGTCATGTGTGTTGTTTTTATTAATTCTATTGGTAATGTTTGTTGTATCAACCATGATTTCATCTACAGTTCTATTACCCATCCTACCTAGCTCACCCTCCACACTATCAACTGCTACCTTACCACGTTCACCATCCATGCTATCAACAACTCCCTTACCACTGTAATTCCCAACATTGAGAGTGTTGGAATCAGTGCCAGAGACAATTAATGCATTTTCCCTTGCAATGTCCATTTTTCTCACAATGTCCACCCTGCTTTCTTTTTCTAACTAGTGTTTTACCAGTTAAAACATTTATATTCAAAACACAAGAATAACAACAAGAATAAATTATTTTATTAATATAATATTTGCAGTAAAATAGATACAATATATAGATGGTTTCAATAAGTTGCCAAGCACCAACTTGGACTTTTGTGAGGCTCCAACCTCCAGAGCTCCAAATCTATTTTGCCAAGGCACCAATCTTGGACTTAGGAGCACCAACTCCCAAGGACTTCAATCCTTCCAGTTCCTAAGACACCAGTCCCAAGGAAACTTATCCTTCCTACTTCTGAGGTACCAATCCCAAGGACTCCAATCCTTCTTACTTCTAAGGCATCAGCCCCAAGGAATCCAATCCTTCTTACTTCTGAGGCATCAGCCCGAAAGACTCCAATCCTTCTCACTTCTGAGGCACCAACCCCAAGGGCTCCAACCCAATCTTGTCAAGGCATGTTTGATAGTAATGTTCTGCTCTCAGAACTCTTCTCTACTAAGTTCTATCGGTTTATAGCTTCATTGTAGTCTCTATGGTACAACATCAATGAGAACCAATCTTCTTATGAAGGAGTCTTTACAACTCTTCATACTGCCCACACAAAGTCTCCAATAGCCTTCATGACCTATGATAATGTCTCCACACATCTTTAGTTAGTCCACAGTTAGTTGCACTAAGCTCTACATAAGGACCAACTTTCTATTCAAGCATATGTTCTTATTGTCATAGTGAATGCTTCAGCATGACCGTTTCTCTGTTGGCTACTTCTCCCCTTCGACTGCCTCCTGTCCTATTGGTCCTTCGACCCTTTTTCTATTATGTTGGACCCTCTCACTGCCTCTGTTTCCTCCAACTTATTTCAACAACGTTCCACACCACGTTGTTCTCTATTTTTCCTGTTTTTATGCATTCCTCATGCCTCTGTCTATCGGTTTCCTCTTTTTCGCTAGCTCTTTTTCTTCCTCCTCAGTCTTTGTAGTTTCCTCTACATTGCTTGATCCTTCAACTTCCCTCCTTGGTCATTGTGGCTTCCTCTATCTCTTCATGCTCACCAACACTCCTGGGACACGTTGATTCAATGGCGAGGACCGAATAATACACAGAGAACACATATTCCATATTAAAACTGTAAAAATGCTCCTTTTCTTTCACTCATCATAGACATACACAGGACTTTACAGTTTAACGAAGAGACTGTACCAATCAGGACGGCCCCTACCTGCCACGTCACCATCGTAATCATATTTTATTTAGGCCTTCTGAACTATCAGGAGCATTCCTTAATGTATTTTTGCCTCCAAACCCCGCGCAAGGAAAATATTCAAATACACGGGAAATATGAGAAAACCATGCGAAAACATTAAAGGGCGGACTTCAAATTTATTGTACCCTCATCTATACTTGCATCGGGTCCACAGTGTAATCGAAATATGTGCTTGTAGGAGGACAACCCTTTGTGTATCATTGTGATGGGCGGATGCGATATATAATTAACCCATAACACGATGTTTTGACGGGTCTGCGTATACATGTATCGTAATCGAGTGTTTGGGGAGATGGCCCATAACTAAACCGTCAATTATCATATCAGCGATTTATATCTATGTCACTTTCGGGGGTTTGGGGTGATGACACATAGCCGAACCTTCGATTTCATTGTCGCCGAATATATAATATATATATATATATATATATATTAAATATATATATATTATAATAATATATATATATATAGATATACATCACATATAATATACATATACATATACATTACATATACAATAAACATAACACATAATATAATATAATTATATATATATATATATATATATACATATATGAAATACCTATCGAGGCAAAATCATGTTGCATTGGAATACAATGAACATTGGTTTCTTGCCTCCGATAGTGCTATTTACATATATTATATATATATATATATATATAATATATATATATATAATATTATATATATATAAAATATATATATATATATGCTTTTGCCTCCGATTGTGTACTTGCATGCATATAACCCTTTTGTGGCTATAGCTCTCGATAATGTATTTGCATGCATATGACCCTTTTGTGGTATGTATTGCTCTCGATAGCTCCTGATAGCTCTATCTGCTTCCTCTGATGGCTTCGATAGCTCTGTTTGCTTCCTCTGATGGCTCTGTTTGCTTTCTTTTTGCTCCTTTGTTTGCTTTGTTTGCTCTTTAGCATATATATATGGCTCTTATTGTAGCTCTGATAGCTCTATTTTGGCATATATATATGACATATATATATGGCTCCTCCTGTAGCTCCTCTTAGTTCTTCTTGGGCATGTATTACATGCAATTCTCCTCCGATATGGCTCCTCTTGCTCCAATGTGGCTCCTCTAGCTTGGCAGTGTCTTTCAAAGACCTCTTATACCTTCATACCTTGATGGCTTTTGCCTTTTCCAATATGACTCTCTTGCTCTGATATTCTGCAGTAGCTTTGATATTCCTCCTTTGTTAACTCCTCTGTTAACAGAATCTTGCTTATGGATTGGATATCCTAATGGCCTTGTTCCTGTCTCTTCATGGATCTGCTCTGCTTCTCCTTGGCTTCATATCATCATCTAGTATCTATAATATTTCCATATTGACATCAATTACAACCTAGGTCAACACCTTCCATACTCCAACAAAAATGACCCCATTTATGGAATTTTATGGATATCATCCACCATCCATCACATCATCTTTAACAGAATATTCTAAGGTTCAAGCAGTGGAATATCACATCAATCATCAACAACAAGTTCTCAAACTCTTAAATCATAACCTCACTCTGGCCCATAATCAGATGAAACAACAGACAAATCAACATCTCAGTGAAAGAAGTTTTGATGTAAGAGACTAGGTTTTTTTACGGCTACAACCATACAAACAAATGTCCCTCAAGAGAGCTAAGAAGGATAATAAATTATCACCCAAATACTATGTTCCTTACAAGGTGTTTCAAAATATTGGTACTATGGCATACAAATTGGAGTTTCCCACATCTTCTCGAATACACCCAATTTTTCATGTTTCATTCTTAAAGAAGGTTATTGGTGACAAGATCCTAGTTCAAACAGTATTGTAAGAAGTGTATGATGACAAAAAACTCATATTGGAGCCTGAAGAAATCATAGAAACAAGAACCTGACATCTACGAAATCGATCAATTTCAGAGTATCTCATTAAGTGGAATAACTTACCCATTGAATATTCCACATGGGAGGATGATAATTTTATACAAAAGAATCCAAACTACTCAGGCATTGAAGACAACACTTTTTTTGAAGGAGAAGGGCATGTTAGGTCCCTATAATACATGTGTAACCCATTTATTCTTATTGTAAGTGTAGCCCCCTTATCTTTATTATTAGTGTAGCCCCCTATTGTTATTTTTGTGCCCATGTATCCCCCATATTGTTATCGTTATGCCCCATTGAAGCCCACTATTGTTATTGTTGTGTCATTACATTAGTATTTTTATGTAGCCTTTGATTATATTGTGACCCCTTATACTCCTATATATACCAAGTGCGTCTTGTCATTTCTCTCATCCAACAACTATTCATTTATGTGATGTGAAGGAAGTTTCCCCCTTAAAGGAGCTAATTTTAAAGTTATTGATCTATCTTTTCTTCTATTTTGTGATATGGTTGCATAATGTGCATCTTGAGTTTGATCATTAGAGATTGAAAATCCATCATAAAATGGATTCAGTGGAGAAATTATTTTGAGGTTCCTTTTTATATAACTGGATGGAGAATATTAAGTCCCTCCTTCCCTCATTCACTGAGATATCCTTCCAACATATTTATCAAGAGAAAAACTCCATGGAAGATGCCCTTTCCAAGTGTGGATTTTCTCTCCTACCAAGGTTGATGCACTTTGAACATTTGTCTGATGGTTCTCTGTGGGGGGAAGATCCTTTGAATTTTGATCTCATCCTTCCTTATCACTTTGTTTTTCCAATATTTGGATTTTGTGTTGGGCCTTTTGTATTTATGGTTTTCTTCTCACAGGCTTTTGTTTTATTTTTTGTTCACTCTCTTAGGCATGTCTCACTCGATAGTGCTATTCCATCAATTTCATTTACTTAGTAACACTAATAAATTTTTGATAATTTCTTACTTGAGCGCACTTGACGCCTTTTATGTTTGTGGATACATTTTTGTAATGGAAGTGTATGTTTTTTGGATTTGTTGACGGTGCTGGACTGGCCAACGTGTAAGGGGATCTCCCTGGTAATAATTCCCAATTATACCTTATACAGTTTGGTGTAGGAGTCCTAGCACCGGGTCATACGGTAATGCCTTGACCACGATTTCACACAGAGGCAAGTAAGATGTCCCTATTGGTAGCAAGGGTATGACAGCTGTAGTAAGTCAAGGAAGGTGCATGACAGGTTCTAACACACTGAGGGTAAGGTGAGTGCACCCCTTGGAAACCTGTAATAGTACTTGGAATTGAAGGGAACACACGAGAAAAGCTACATCACCAGCTGGAAAGCGAGTTAGCAAGCAATCCAAAGTGATGGTTAAACCAACAACACATTTCAGAAATATTCATACATACTTATACATAATAGTCCATACATGCATGTGTAAGAAAACAAATACATATATCATTAAGAGTAAACAAGATAGCATAAAATATAATACAACATATGCATGAAACGTGATGGCTCTGTTATATTAAGAAGTGTAAGTTCCAGTCATACAATACATCCATGTCTAACCATTAGTTCCGACAGAGAACGTTACAGCTACAACCACCTACTCCTCTAAAGAGATATACTAACTCTACATAGTGGAGAAGCCACGGCTGATTACAATACTATCCAAGCTCTCTCTAAGATAGTCTTATCAGAAGCTTGGCTGACCAAAAGCCTTTACAATGATTTGTGTGGTTCTATTTATAGCAAAGGGTGGGGTGACCCTTGAAATTCCCATTTGTGATAGTTCATCTACCCTCATGACTCTTCCTCTACTCTATGACTGCTACATCCAACTATCGACACTTGAACTTCCACTTGACTAGATGTTACATTACAATGCACATGTGACCATGTGAGATAAAAGGCTTGAGAAAGCCATGCAAGACATCACTGACACTCGGCCCATTGTGATGAGACCAACTCTTTGACATGCTTGTGACGGTGAAGGTGGTGAAATGATGCCAAGCTTGGTCATTCTGATGGTGTGCATGCACTCCATGGTGACATCTTCCTGAAGCGAACTCTTGCCTCAATTGCATCTGGGTGCATTGTTGTGGCTCCTCCATCCAACTCGTCTGCTAGCATGCACATGGTCTTCTTGGGTGCGGCTGAACCAGAAAAAACCGATGCATAGTGTCCATGTTGATCTTCCAGTGTGTGCTGGTGGTCATGTGCATCGTCTGTCAACTTCATGTTTAGCTTTAGTCTGACTTGCTTCCTATCTCCACCTCGGTAAGTGTGCCAGATGGGTTGGATCGTATGCGTGTGCATAATGACATGCATGTTGTTGAATTCCCTTGAATGCAATCAACAACACCACTCACAATGTCTGATCCATGCCAGCTGCTAGGATAGATCTATAACTTGTACATGTGCAGTTTCATCCGTGAATGCATGTTGCGCCTATTGTTGTACCTGTTCGTGCTACAACTCATTCTCTCGTCTATGCAGCTCCTCTTCTTCCTTGAGTTGTTGCTTCAGCACATGCAACTCCTTCTATGTTCTATTCTCTATCTTCACACAATCTTCATGTCGCACCGTCACCTCATAGCTTGAGTCTTCCAAAATTTCTTTCATCACAAGTGGTTTTGCTTGAGCTTGCAACTTTGTTCTGCCTATGTGTTGTCAACAACCTCCTCTTGCATTCATTGCATCCAATGTGCCGCCTTCAACTACTATTCGTGGTTCTTCTTGCTATGATTTTGTTGCCATCATATCTTGATTTCCTTGTCTATGAACAACTTGAGGTCTTCATGGCTAGGCAAGGTCAAAGACACTTGATCAACTACATCCCCAAGTGTTCTCTAAACAATGTCTTTGACTCTACTCTCTTGGAAACCATTGTACCTGTGCTGTTGCGAGGCATATGAACACCTACAATACCTAGAGACATGGAAACACTCATGGAAAGTAATCTATCAGTCGAAAACCAAAATGAACTTGAGAATTGATTTGCACATACCTATGTGATTGATCATGAAGGTCGCGTAATTTCCGCTGGGAGGTCGGGATACTGAGTGCCAAAACTACGCAAGGCACAGTCTAGGCTGCTGGGAGGCTGACTAACTGTTGGAACTATGCAATGCATAATCCAGTCAGGCTACTAACGGTTCGAATTACGTAATCCACAATCTCAGCTGGCAAAGGTTGCAAGCTCAATGACTGCATTGTGCAATTTTTTGGACCAGCAATCATTGTCCCTCATAATTGCACAATGCAAGATTGGAGGACAGACACTGGGCATAAATGTGCATTTCCTAAGAGGAAGATAGATCCTTCCCTCTCAGGATTGCACAATGTTGTGTTGGTGAGGCAGAGTCTGGGCAAAGGCTTCCTAGACTCGCTGACATGCAAATGAAAGAAAATGTGAATGTGAATGCATGGCGATACTGAGTGTAAGCATAGGTGAATGATCGTACATGAAAACTGTTAATGACAGATTCAGAAAATGGAACAACATGCATGTGGGTGGGGCAAGTCACCGAATCGACGACCATCCGTGAAAAATAGTTTCATGCATGCGACAATAGTGAGATGTTAATGAAAACTGAAACAGTGCTATTACAAGCTAGTATGTGTCAAAATGACAGCAAGTGCTCACTGAAATCAAGCAGACATTATTCATACGAAGCGAAACACAAAAAGCGCCATAAATGCAACATAGGACATGGAAAGTGGGCATACCCCAAAACAGTTGAGCTGAATGTGCCGACGGCTCCTGGATGTGATGTGGTATGTTAGAGATACAAGGTTGATGTGAGGAATGAGCTCTGCATCATCTAATTCATGAGTTTTGATAAAATTGAGGTTGCGACGCACATGCCACAAATCTAGGGAAAGCGACACTTAGTGGGAGGTTTCTGAAATGATCCTTGCATGTAACCTCCAACTGCTAAACATAGGCCCCTAAAACAAGGGATGCCTTTGCATGGTACCTTGGGAGAAGCAACCCATGCATGCAAGTCAGTTTTGCTTGGTCTCGGAGGGAACCAGTCAACTCAACTCCACATGCAACAGTCTGCTCATCTGGGAGGAAAAAATGCGCATTTTTGGGAGGGAGATGGGCCAACTGCCTAGGATATTTGCATTTTTTGGGTAGATCAGCTAACTGCTGCCCAATATTATGCAATTCCTGGGTTGAGCAACCCTGCTAGTAAAAATTACACAATTTTCTGGATGAAGCTTGACTGGTAGAATTGCGAAATTCTAGAGCCTAGTAGGCTTCTAGACAGAATTGTGAAATTTTTTGAGGGAGTTTCTCAGCCTCCAGCTAGACCAAGTCCAAGAGAACAACCTATGAGGGCAGTGCAACAAGTTCTGATGGACATGCTGTCTTTCTGCAAGAAAATCACTTAAGCTTGTGTACTTGAGAAAGAAAGACATGTTGCTGTGAAAGGTTGGTAGGGAGGTTCCAAAACGAAGCTAAGAATTTTTTTTTGAGGGTGGTTGTAGCCACTACAACACTTGGTGACACATTGGTAGAACCCCAGCTCTTTGAATGGACCTTGTCCGTGAAAAACAAGTCTAACACCTCCAGAAGTATTGTTCAGTTCTTAGTTCCTCTTGGTTTCCACACTAGCTTGATTGTAAGATATATCATCTGCCAAGCTCTTGGTCGATTGACACACATTCCAAGCCAAGGAAACACAGTTGTTTCGATTCAGGTTGAGCGGTATATTGGTGCAAAAGCAGTATAATCATCAAAGTCTTAGTTTCATTTATCGTGTTGTTCCGCTGCCAGCAGGCCTGGATAGTACCCTAACGGAGTCACATAGGAACACAAGCATGGCTTCGCTACCAGTGAGCCTGGTCAGTACCCCAGTGGAGTTACTTGCATCGCCTCTCTGCACAGGAAGCCTTTCTCTTCCTTCACCTTATTCATTTTTCAATTTTCATACTTGTTCACTTTTTCATTTTTTTATTTTTCATCTTCGTAAATGTGCATAACACTTATTCATTTCAGAGGAGGAAGAGGGATCCCAACTTATTGAGAGCAGAAGAGGTTGATCCTGTAGAAAAGTAGTTTATGTATACCTCTGACATGCTTGTTAAGGTTTCCCCCCTCACCTTACTCTACTTGACCGAGCTGACAAGGATTAACCCAAAAACAACCGACTAGAGTAGGGGATACTAGTTAGCATCGTTGTGTTTTCACCAAGGTTCACTTCGAACAGTACGTATTTTCCATTGATTTATCATGGACTGGAGATAACAAGTTCTTACATAAGAGAGTAGACAATAGATAACCAAATGTTAATAGTTAAACAAGTCCTATCATACTTTACCCAGCTTGTTTCACGAGTCATACATGGTTTCATGAGAAACTAACCTACCAGCAATAACAGGCAAACAAACCAAAAGGAAAAGCAAGAAGCAGAATAAAATGCGGAAGCAAAGCGAGTAAGTAAACAAACAAGCAAGAAAGCATACACACAAAGAAAGAAGCAAACATGCATGCAAGCTAACAACTCAAAAGCAAACACTAGTCCTACTCCTAAGCTAACAATGCATGGGTCATCTCACGTGAAGTGATACTTCCAGCGCAGCCACCGATGCATTGGTTGACCCATATTGGTGAAGGCATGGTCTGTGAACATCGCAGTTGATGTTATCACCAAAAAATTGATCATTTAGCCTAATTTACTAGATGGATTGTAGTACGCCATGTAAATCCAATTTTACTGTAGTAAAATTGCTTTCACTGTGATAAATTACTTAATAAACCACATTTTTTAAGTAATTTATAGTCAAACCCATGAAGAATAATTAAATAAATCATCATTTATTTGATTTTCTTCTAGGAATAATTAATTTAACCATTGTTTTATTATTATTCCTTAACAAATTTGACCCAATCATGAAAAATAAACAGATAAATCATTATTTATCTTATTTTTCTCTAAGAATAATTGATTAATCACTAATTAATTATTATTTTTGTTAAATTTGACTAAATCCCTTAGGAATAATTAAACAAATCCTTATTTATTTATTATTCCTTAAACTAATTCCTTGAGATAATAAATAAATCATTTATTTATTTATTATTTCTAAATAAAAGTTTAAATACTTTTTCCCTTCTAAAAAAATAATAAAAATATTCCAAGTGGTTATTCCAAGAATGGGATCAATAATATTTTATTATTGCTCACTATTCGAGGATAACTCAATATTGTTTTATAAATAAAATAATTTTTCATTAATTAATCACTTTTGATTATTTTCGTTGCACCGTTGTTGCACTCACTGTTGTAACTCTAATTATTTTCATTGTCACACACCATATTTTCATTGGGTTTATGCATTATAGAGGAGAGAGACTCTATAGAAGCTGAAGGCATTTGAAGATAGCCAAGAACCCATCTCATAGAGGGGGACTAGTAACATTTATTTGTTCTCTTCACAGGTGTTATAATAAAATTATTCTTTACATATTTGATTTCCATTGGACGATTGGAGTTATTACTCTTTCTTTTTGCTAGTTAACTATGATTGTGGCATAGACCTGGACTTTGGCAGGTTTTGTTTCCATGAGTTGCTGCAGATCTACAATGTTTAGCAGCCATTTATATTGTTGAGATTGTTTTTCATCCACAATATTAAGTGGGTTCTTTTCATACATCATTGAGAAGAAAACACTACAACAAAATTGGAAACTCCACTGGGTTTTATACTTCAGATCCAGAAACCTAGGTGACCTTCAGTTTTCAGCTTAGGGTTTCTCATAACATTCATCCACATTGCCAAAACAAATGTAAATCTTGAGTGCATTTAACATTTTTCTCATTTTTTCATTTATAGTTGTCTGGAAATTGTGTTTTGTAACCTTTCATGGAGAATCCATGATCTCATCTCATTAGGTTGGAGAATTGGAATCCAAAACATCAAATTGTAAAACTAATGTAGATGTTCAATGTATTTGATTTATTTTCAATTTTTGAATCTTTCTTTTTTGGACATTTAGTTTTATAATGTATCTTATTTTTTTGAAACAGGAAATAACTCATTTTAATAGAGGCAAAGAAACTACATCCAAAAATTTTCCATCCACTGATCTTAGAATCCAAGATTAACCATCTCATAACCCTCATCCACATGAAGACACAAATGTATATTTTGAATGCATTCGATTCTTTTTCATTTTCTTCATTTATAATTAGTTGGAAACTAAATTTTAAAGTCTTTTATGACAAATAGACCTTTACATCCTCTCAGGTTCACGAAATGCGCACCATAAATTTGGAAAGACATTCTCATAGATCCATTCCACATGCTTCAAATTTGCGAAGGGAATCTCATGTTCTTGAAGATGAAGTAAATGTTAGAAGAGATTTTACTCATCCAAATGGTTTTCAACATGTTTCAATGAGTAGAGATCATATTCATTTTAATGAAAACATGATTGCAGTGCATAAAATGTTTCGAGCAAAGATAGATAACTTGTCAATTGTCCAAATGTGCCACATTTGCCAAGAATCATATCATGGAATCCATGTTGTGAGACATTCTAAAGGACCTGTTTGCAAAAAATGTAAGAGTGAAAGAGGAGCCCATTGTTCGATATAATAACATGGATCCTGGTGAGCAACCTCATATTTTAAGAGTTCTTACTCAAGTTGAAGAAATGCTAATAGCATGCACGAATCCTATTTTGCAAGAGACACATGCTCGAGGTGGGAAATATAAGTATAGTGGTCATACAATTAGGTTTCCTCAAGATATTTCTACAATTGTACAAAGCCTTCCCTGACATGTTGAAGATATTGACTTTCTAATTGTGAGAAGACATGGTGCTCAGTCTAAATATTATGAATGTTATGTCAAAATATCTCGAGTGATGGCTGCATTACTTTTCAAAATCCAACATGATCAATATTATCGAGATGTTGTAATTGATTATGATTCAGTGAATGCTCTCCCCGAAAGATCAACAGATGTCTCCTCTAGGCTTAAATTTGTTGATTGTGATATTGAAGAATCTAAGATCAATGAAACTAATAATGAAGGTTTTCATGCTAAGCATTTGCCCTCTCATTCTTCTTCTTTTGTTGCTCGTCTACCAAACGAACGAAGAGAAGTGGAAACAATTAGAGCATTTCTTGATAATGTTGATTCTTCACATGTTCAAGACATGGATTGGCCCAATATTGGAACCTCTCCAGTGAATGGATATAATACATAGGGGTTATTAGATATGGCATTCCCACCATTGTTCCCCATTGGTGATGCTGATTGGTTGCAACCATGTATTTGTAGCGTTGAACTTCATGAGTATGCATTGCATCTTCTTAGGTACTATGCTCAGAGATTTGGAAGCCATTCTTTCTTTCAATATTACCTCTTAAACATGATAATGTGGCATCAGAGCCAAGCAATTGTTGCAGTTTTTGCAAAGAAACATTTACGTGATAACTCACCTACAATAGTTAAGGAGTTGCATCACGAGCTATCTGATTTACCAAATAATAAGTTGGTTGAGCATCTTATGCAGTTTGGTTCTTCTTTGAGAGGTACAAGGGCATACTATACTAAGTGTTGATCTAAATTGACGGACATGATTACTCAGTTAGGATGTCCATCTTTATTCTTTACTTTGAGTGCAGCTGACACAAAGTGGCTATAGTTGCATAACCTCATGCCCATACATTCATATTCTCGTTCTTCAAATGAGCATCGTATGAAAATTGAGAATGTTATCCAGTACCCTCATATTGTTGCAACATTTATGCACCACAGATTCAATATTTTTCGAGAGGAAGTTATCCAAAAATATCTTAAAGATAAAGACTTTTGGTACAGTTTTGTGCTCAACTTTTTTTTCTATACTTTTTCAACTTTTATTATGATTCTATTTATATTGTTTGTAGTAACTATATCTTCATTTATTTCAAATATGAGTGGCAACATAGAGGTTCAACACATACCCATGGTTTCCTATGGTTAGAAAGTGCTCCTGACATGGAAATACTTGATTGGTCAAATAGTTCTGATGTACAACTTGCAAAGATATTCTTTGACAAATATGTAATTGCATGGAATCCGTGTGACATAGATCATCGCAACATAATGGTTCCACAAAGCCTCAATGATGACCCTTGCCTATTGAATACTGGTTAGATTTTCTCTTCTAATCCTCATAATGATTACGAAGAATTAGTAAACCTTGTCGAAAGGCACACAAAGTGTGCTGTAGATTCTTGTTTGCACAAAAAGGGCACTATTCTAACATGTAAGCACAATGCTCCATGGGATATTTGTGATGAATCAAGATTGTTCATAGATGATCAAAGAAGAAAAAAATATGAGCCAACAAGAAATGATGACATGCTTAATCTACATAACATTGACCTTCTAACAATGTGGCATGCAAATGTTGATTGCCAACCAGTGCTTTCTCACTATGTTGTGTTGAAATACATTGGTAAGTATGCATCGAAAGTAGAAAAAAGGTCTGAAAGTTATCATCATATGTTAACTAGAATTTCAAATTCTATTGGCTCTGAGGATCGTGCTTTATGTGCATATAGAAATTTCTTGCAGAAACGATTGTTGACCGTGACATTGGAGCACAAGAAACATGCCATATGTTGCTTAACCTACCTCTTGTTATTTGTAGTCAGAAATTTGTTTCCTTAAATGTTGGAAGAAAGGCTTTTAAGAAAATATCAAGGGATGGCTTGAAATGTTCATCTGAGAATACTTTTGTTCAACATTATCAGAAGAGACCTTTTTTCCTTGAACATCTATCTTTGATAGAAACAACAAGATCTTGGACATTTCATAGCAAGCGTAAACAAGATCCATGGAAGCCTAGAGATGTTCATGCTATTGTTCAAGTTTGGCCATGGTTTTATTCTATTCTTGGTGAGGCTTCAGAAGAATTTGAAACCTTTTGCTGGATAGAATTGCTATTGTACAAGACATTTGATGACATTCCTATAGAAATTGGCCTTTCAGCTGAAATTATTATTGAAGGTTTATTGAAGGTCGAAGGAATTTTTGCTATCGAGCATGGCATGTTGATCGACATCCATCAATTATAGACAATATTGAAGATGAAGAAGATGATGATTTTTCAAACCATGAAATGAATCTTGAAGATGATTTTTAAGAATGGAAAATTTTCCCTCATTTGGTTCGACCAAATGATGTGAATGTTTGTGATCTTCACACCCTTGGTTGAAGGGACTTTGATATATCCTTTGACTGGGAAAGTACAACTATTTATGCTAATGTTGCAAAAGAAGCTATTAATTTTATAAGGAATGCAAAATCAATGGTTGATATTGTTGACCTTTCAAACAGAACATTTGCATCTCCAGATTCTTTGTTGGAAAAACAACGACTTGCTTTTGAAATTGTCTTAAGGAACTTTGCTGAATATGTGATTTGTGAAGCTCTTCTTATGATTATTTAGAGCACTGCGAGCACTAGGAAGTCTTTCCTTATCCATTGTATTTTTGAAGCTCTTTCTAATTCTTCAAGTAATGGAAGAAGCCCTTTTCTTCTTCTTGCCCCAATAGGAATAGCTGCTTTTAATATACATGCAAAAACAATACACTTAGCTCTAAAAATTCCAATTAAAGATATGCAGCCACTATAGGGGCAGTCACTTGCAGTAGAAGAAATGCGACATGTTAGATATATATTGATTGATGAAATGAGCTTTCTAGGATCAAGGTTGTTTATGCAAATAGATGCTCGATTACGAGAAGCATTTCTAGAGAAAAAGAATTGTCCTTTTGGTGGCAGATCTATCATCCTTGTGGGTGACCTTGGCCAATTGCCTCCTGTCAGAGATAAGCCTTTGTATGCAGGTAATACGACAGTGAAAGTCTTGTCGAACAAATTCAACATTGTTGTCACTCTTGACACAATCTTTCGCCAACAAGGGAATAATGAGAAAGAATCTTGTTTTCGTAGAGTCCTCAATAACATAAGAAACATAGAACCTGTTCTTGAAGATTGGGAGTTTCTTATGTCACGGGCTGATATGAGGTTGCATCCTAGAGAAAGATATTTATTTAATGCAGCAATTCACATGTTTCCAACAAATAATTTGGTCTCCTTCCATAATAGGCATATGTTAAAATCAATAAATTCTCCAATTGCATGATGTGTTGCTAAGCATTCAAGGCATTCAGAGATCAGTGGTGTTGATGATGATCAATTGGACCATGAAGTTTTGTTGTGTCATGGTCAACGTGTTATGTTGACATGTAATTTATGGGTTGAAGCTGGCTTGGTGAATGGTGCACTTGGTTTTGTTAAGGATATATTTTATCCGCCTACCTCTAAGCCACCTCAACTTCCAATGTTCACAACTGTTGTTTTTGATAAGTATGTTGGTGTTCCATTTGATGCAAGCAATCCAAACATTATCCCTATCACCCCAATGATAAGAGGAAATCGAAAACAAATTCCTTTGATGATGGCATGGGCTCTTACAATTCACAATTCATAGGGATTGACTTTAGAACGAGCGTCAGTTGATATCGGAAATAAAGAGCAGCAAGGCCTTACCTTCACAACCATATCAAGAGTGAAATCAATAAATGGTTTACGCATTGCACCGCCTTTTTCTTTCCAACCTTATGTCAAGATGAAAGATAGCACATATGTTACAATTAGGAAGAAGGAAGAGGAGTGATTGAAGTCCATATCACTATGAAATACAACTAATATCACTTTTATTATTCTCTTGATTTACTTTTAATATAATAATCAATTTCATATATTTATTAGATTAATAAATTCATCATATTCATAGTAATATTTGAGAAAGTCGTTTACGTCGTTTTTCATGTTGTTCATTTTACTTATTTATTTTTTCAAGTGCCTATTTCTCTTTTCTTTGCAATAGACCATTCAAACATAAACAATGAGTTATATGAGCCAATCATTCCAGATCATTTCTATAACTAGTTCGTACTGATATTAATATTGTGGATTCATATTACATCATGAAATGAAAAAATGGAGGTCTTGAATATTGGCCATCACCATGGCCAATATTCATTTTTCGAATATTGGCCACGGTTTTATTCTATTTCTATAGTTTTTTCTATTGCATTTTGAAATGAGGCTTGTATTTGTAGAATTTTTTATATCGTTTGGTTCATGTAACACTAGATTGTTTTTCTCCATGTAACACTATAACATTAATTTTTTTAACATAAATAAAAATGGTGTTATGTTTATGTAAATATACATACATATTAATATACACACAAACATACATGCATATATATATATAATATATATAATATATATATTATATATAATATATATATATTATATATATATATATATAATATATGCTTATTTATTTGTGCATGTCTTTATTGATTTTTCTTTTGTTTTTGTGTTTTTCAAATGCAGATATGGACAATAACGATGTCATATATTATTCTAAAACAATACAGGATATTGTTGGAGCTATAAGCTTTCTTTCCTATCTTCATAACAAGTTTGATAGAGAACATGGGTTCCACCCTGCATTTCTTGATGATCATTTTCGTGAGCTAGATCAAACAAAAACACACGTAAAATACTTGAAACATGTGCACCAGAGGGAGTCTGGGAGGAGAACAAGAAGGAATTGGTTGGAAAGTGTTAAGTATCGTGATCATTATCCTCTTGATTTGAATTGGTGTTGCTTTTGTCATCGGTCTGGTTGTGTTTTGGAAGAGGCCACTCCATAGATGACTTTTGAAACATTGTTTGAACTTCAATTTTTTAGTGGAATTATTTGATGTAAAGAAAACAAAAAATATATGTTAAGACTCAATGTTCTTTCTATGGTTGAAATGTTGGTTAAATTGATTATTTTAAACACTAATGTTGTTTTTATGTACAAAAATGTATATCTCTGGTCTTAAAATGTCTTATTATGTTGTTCTTTAGATCCAACGTGTGCAATTTAGATGTGTTTTTTCATTTATGTTGCTCTGCTCCAATGGCAGTGTTACTATTTTATGTCTTTCTCTTGCATTTCTAATTGTTGTGGTCTTTTGTGTGGATCCCTTCACTTTGTTCACGTCTTTCATAAATGAAAATATTGTTTACATTTATAATATTAGTATAAATGATTTCATGTTCTAGGTGTTTATATCAATATTCTTGAGATTTATACTATTAATACATTCATGTATTGAAATCAATGTATTTATGGCTTAAATTGTATTTATTGTTTATAATGTAGTGATATAAATGTGTTATTATTAACGTAATGATGATTTATCATGTTTTAATGCTTTATGGTTTGCAACGTTGTTCTTATATTGGTTTTGGTTTATGTTTTTTATTAGTTTTTTGTGTTATAGCATTATTTATGTTTATATATTGATGCCATGGATTTAGGGCTTAGGTTCCGTTTACTATTTCCTTGGGTTTATAATATTAAATGATTAGGTTTATTTGTTCTTTAAGTTTATAATACTAATAATTCCTCCAGTTTATCATTTATTCCATTTATTTTATTATTCTCAAATATTAAGGTTTAAATAATAGTCCTAAGGTTTAATATTAATCCCTTACATTTACAATGTTTATTCCTTCAATTTATTAACGTGCTACTTTCATAATATTAACAATCCCTAGGATTTATTGATCCATTAGGTTTATAATATTCATAGTCATGTGGGTTGATCAATCCACTAGGTTTAAAAATTTAATTCCTATTAATCCCTTGCCATTTTTGATCCCTTTGGTTTCTAATATTTTTCCCTTAGGTTTATTAATTCCCAATGGTTTATAATATCAAATTATTGGGTTTCTTCGTTCTTCAACTTCTTAATATTAATAATTCCTTGGGTTCATAATCCCTTGAGGTTTTAGTGTTAATCCCTTGGGTTTATTATATCAATCCCTTAGGTTCATTATTCACTTGGGTTTATATTTTTAGTCCCTTTTGTTTAATAATATTGCCTTAGGTTCATAATCCCTTGGGGTTTTAGTATTAATCCCTTGGGTTTATAATATCAATCGCTTGGGTTTATTATTACCGAGTCAAACATGGTTTATTATAATGTTGACCATGGTCCAACATGGAATTTTGATAGGAATTGTCTCAATATGTAAATCAATGATGGTCGATCATGTTTATTTTAATGTTTATAATATTTGTCTTAGGGTTTATATACATTGGGTTTATAATATTAGTCCCTTGGATTTAATATTATTCCCTAGGGGTCTTAATATTAATCCCCTCGTTTTATTATTCCTTTGGGTTTCTCATATTAATCCCTTGGGTTTATTATTCCCTTAGGTTTATAATATCAATTATGGTAAACCATATTCAATCATAGCCAACCATCCTTGAATGTCACATTGTGACAAGGATTGTCTCACCATGAAAATAAATAAAAATCCCTTAGGTTTATTATATCAATCCCTTCGGTTTATTATTCCCTTAGGTTTATATTATTAGTCCCTTTTGTTTAATAGTATTCCCTTTGGTTCATAATCCCTTGGGGTTTTAGTATTAATCCCTTGGGTTTATAATATCAATCGCTTGGGTTTATTATTCCTAAGTCAAACATGGTTTATTATGATGGCGACCATGGTCCAACATGGAATTGTGATAAGGATTGTCTCAATATGAACATCAATGATGGTCGATCATGTTTATTTCAATGTTTATAATATTTGTGTTAGGGTTTATGTACGTTGGGTTTATAATATTAGTCCCTTGGGTTTAATATTATTCTGTTGGGTTCATAATCCCTTGGGGTTTTAGTATTAATCCCTTGGGTTTACTATTCCCTTAGGTTTATAATATTAATCATGGTCAAACATTGTCAATCATAGCCAACCATGGTCAACCATGTTTGAATGTTGCATTGTGACAAGGATTGTCTCACGATCAAAATAAACCATGTTTATTTTTGTGTTTGTAGTAATTATATTTGGGTTTATCAATATTGGGTTTATAATATTAGTCCCTTGGGCTTAATATTATTCCCTTGGGTTCATAATCCCTTGGGGCTTTAGTATTAATCCCTTGGGCTTAATATTATTCCCTTGGGTTCATAATCCCTAGGGGTTTTAGTATTAATGTAAATAAGTTGGGTTTACTATTCCCTTAGGTTTATAATATGAAAATCAATGATGGTCGATCATGTTTATTTTAATGTTTATAATATTTGTCTTGCGGTTTATATACGTTGGGTTTATAATATTAGTCCCTTGGATTTAATATTATTCCCTTGGGTTCATAACCCCTTGGGGTTTTAGTACTAATCCCTTCGTTTTATTATTCCTTTCGATTTCTCATATTAATCCCTTGGGTTTATTATTTCCTTAGGTTTATGATATCGATCATGGTAAACCATTGTCAATCAAAGCCAACCATGGTCAACCATGCTTGAATGTCACATTGTCACAAGGATTTTCTAACCATGAAAATAAATGATGTTTATTTTAGTGTTTGTAATATTTATATTTAGGTTTACAAATGTTGGGTTTATAATATTAGTCCCTTGGATTTAATATTATTACCTTGGGTTCATAATCCCTTAAGGTTTTAGTATTAATCCCTTGGGTTTATAATATCAATCCCTTGGGTTTATTATTATCTCATGTTTATAATAACAATCATGGTCAACCATGGTTGAATGTCACATTGTCAAAAGGATTGTCTCACCATGAATAAATCATGTTTATTTTAGTCTTTGTAATATTTATATTTTGGTTTACAAATGTTGGATTTATAATATTAGTCCCTTGGGCTTAATATTATTCCCTTGGGTTCATAATCCGTTGGGGTTTTAGTATTAATCCCTTGGGTTATTATTCATTTGGGTTTATAATGTAAATTAGTTGGGTTTATTATTCCCTTACATTTATAATGTCAATCATGGTCAACCATTGTCAATCATAGCCAACCATGGTCAACCATGTTTGAATGTTGCATTGTGACAAGGATTGTCTCACCATCAAAATAAACCATGTTTATTTTAGTGTTTGTAGTATTTATATTTGGGTTTATCAATATTGGGTTATAATATTAGTCCCATGGGTTTAATATTATTCCCTTCGGTTCATAATCCCTTGGGGTTTTAGTATTAATCCCTTAGTTTTATTACTCCTTTGGGTTTATAATATCAATCCGTTGGGTTTATTATTCCCTTAGGTTTATAATATCAATCATGGTCAACCATGGTTGATTCTCGCATTGTGACAAGGATTGTCTTGCTGTTAAAATAAATCATGTTTATTTTAGTGTTTGTAGTATTTATATTTGGGTTTACTAAATTTGGGTTTATAATATCAGTCCCATCGTGGAATGTCTCATTGACAAAGATTGTGTGACCATGAAAATAAACCATGTTTATTTTAGTGTTTGTAATATTTATATTTGGGTTTACCATATTATTCCCATGGTTGAATGTCCCATTTTGACAAACATTGTCTCATCATGAAAATAAATCATGTTTATTCTAGTCTTTGTAATATTTAGATGTGGGTTTACAATTATTGGGTCTATAGTATTAGGCCCTTGGGTTTAATATTATTCCATGGGTTCATAATCCCTTGGGGTTTTAGTATTAATTTCTTGGGTTTATTGTTCATTGGGGTTTTAGTATTAATCCCTTGGGTTTAATATTATTCCATTGGATTCATAATCCCTTGGGGTTTTAGTAATAATCCTTTTTTGTTTATTGTTCATTGGGGTTTTAGTATTAACCCCTTGGGTTTATTGTTCATTTGGGTTTATAATATCCATCCATTGGGTTTATTATTCCCTCTCGTTTATAATATTAGTCATTGTAAACAATTGTAAATCATAGCCAAACATGGTCAATCATGGTTGAATGTCGCATTGTGACAAGAATTGTTTGACCATCAAAATAAACCATGTATATTTTTGTGTTTGTAGTATTTATATTTGGGTTTACCAATGTTGGGTTTATAATATTAGTCCCATGCTTGAATGTCACATTTTGACAAAGATTGTCTCACCATGAAAATAAAACATGTTTATTTTAGTGTTTGTAATATTTATATTTGGGTTTACGAATATTGGGTTTATAATATTAGTCCCTTGGGCTTAATATTGTTCCCTTGGGTTCGTATTTGCCTGGGTTTTTAGTATTACTCCCTTCAGTTTATTATTCATTTGGGTTTATAATATTAGTCGCATGGGTTTAATTTTTTTTTTTCTCATTAGATTCTAATTCTATTAAAAGAAGGTAACAATACATTTACAAGGATGTCGAGACCTCAAAATAGGGCTGAGACTGTCCATCAGCATATTTCGACTATCCCATGGATGGGAAAACCATATACAACATTCCAAAGCATCAGAGATTGAGAATTGTGCATGCTAGAAAACCATAAAAAGATAAGAAGGAAATCAAAATTCAGGCTGTCTATACTGACCAGATGCCCAGAGGCAAAACAACTGCATAGCCAAAGACCTTTTGAAAAAAGACATTATCAAAACCAGATAAACATAGACATAAGCATCGACCTGGAGAACAAAGAAAAAAACAGGGGAAGCAATTATGGCATTGGAGGCATCAAACGTCCGAGCCATGGTCCTTAAGTTTGTCCACTACCGGGCATGTAGGGCCCAAACAGACCTCGCAAGTTGTGGTCTCGACCTACAAACCGCTGCCATCAGGAATAGCCACCGAACGTCGGATGCCAAAGGGGTGACGTGCATGGTCAACAGAGCCCAAGACACCCTGGAGGGTGCCATCAGGTTGCTTGATGTCCTCGGGCATACCTTTCTCTACTAGGACATTATTAGAATTGAAAAAATTGCCCACGTCTTCACCGCTCTGCTTTCCACCCTGAGACAATGATGCCAAAGTATGCACAGAGGCGCTGGATTGAGCTTCTTCCTTTGCAAAGATAATAATGATACTGGCTGAGAGGATGGGCTTGTTAAGACGACTGTGAAATTTGAAATGGGTGGTTTGTAAGGTGTTATGAGGGAAGCACCTACCACCAGGACAGTTCGGTTGAGGAATTTCTGAGGGAGGGGAAGCAGGTTCCATGGGGATAACAGGCAACAGAGTAGGCTGAGATCTCCCATGACCTCCATGCCTACCACCATCGCGACATCAACCATGTTCGTGCACCATAATCCACAAACAGAGACAATGAACAGGGGAATTGAAGCAGATGGACATGAAGCTGGAGCCGAGGTAAAGGGGCCACTCACAATTCGGGTAATAGAGATTCAAGGCAACCCCCAAAACACTGCAAAGATACAGAGATTGATGCAAGCAACTGTAGGAAGGTAAGGGAAAAATGAGGGATGAGAGAGCCAACGTTTCCATATTAAAACTTTCAGATGAAGTTTCTCGATCGACCAGAGCAGTTAATGCAGAATGCCAAGTGAGTCGCAAGTACCTAGAGCGAGCTTGCTTGAGCCGAGGCGAGGCATGAAGAAATGTGTGATCCTACCACCTGCAAGACAAGACGTCGATGCAATAAATCCTATCCATAAATGTGGAAATCAAACACCCGCATTCGGGTGTGTTTCTCCAACCTATGGCATTTCATTCTTCACCATAGTGTTGTAATTCAATAATTGGGAGTTAGAGACAAGGCCGATGAATGATCCTGTATGAATTTCTGGCCCACATTCCACTTCGATATTTGCAAGAAAGTTCGCCACTTTATTTCCTTCTCATCGAGTGTGCTTAATAGAGATAGCCCTATGACTGGAAAGCCAAATATCAATGAGCTGAAACCTTTTCGCCATTCTCCAGCTGTTGCTTACCTTGCACGAGGGGGCACCTTGCATGATTTTGGGGACCATATTTGTGATGATCTGAGAATCCTCTTCTATGATAAGCGGAAAGAATCCTTTGTAATGAGCTAAGATAAGACCTTTCTGCAAACCTTCCAATTCTGTCGAGTTGTTGGTATCCCATTCTTTTGAGCCAAACTAAGTCAGAAGAGGAGTTCCCTAATGGTCTCTGAAGATTCCTCCAAAGCCTGAATTTCCGGGATTGCCTTTCAAGGCTCCATCGAAGTTTAGTTGTATCATATGATTGGGAGGAGGGATCCACTTTGTGGGCAAACAACTTGACGAAGGCACTTTTCCTCTGGAGTTAAGCTCTAGAAACAATTGAATACTCCAATTCGCCCAGATGGATTGTTCCTGTGGAAAAGAAGGAAGATCATCCTGAGACCAAGAATGGAGAGAAAGGGATTTTATGATATTTTGGTAGATAATGGATGAGAGATTCTCCATAGGCATAGATTGATCCTTGAATATCCTGTGATTTCTTTCTTTCTATAAGTTCCATATAAGGAAGCCTGGAATGCGCTTCCATAAGAAGTTTAGAAGTATGCTTTGATATGGTGTCTGGTCCTAATTGCGAATAGTAGCTATGATATCTCCAATAATTCTGCCCTCCTTTTAACATCTAAAGCTAACTTTTTCCCAAAGCTTGCGCACCATATGACAAGATTGCATAAGATGCTTGATGGATTCCTCTTCTTGCCTGTAGTTGGGGCATATGGAGGGCCCATAATAGTTTCCTTTTCTGAGGTTATCCCATGTGAGGATCTTGTTTTGACATAGGAGCCAGAGAAAGGTAGAGACTTTCAGCCAGTAGGAATGGTCCCACACTTTGCTCCATAGCACATCTTTGACTATATGCTGCTTGATGATTATATGATACCTTCCTTTGTGGTGAAGGTACATTTTTCTTCATATCCCCACCCGAGGATGTCAATTTCCTCCGAACAATGTATTTTTCATTTTATTAATTCTGAAGTGAGGGATTGCTAAGCCTGTTATGTTCCATGTTTTAGTATCTGGTCCACTTTAATCCATCGCCTATAATCCTGAGTGGAGGAGCTACTCCAGAAATTTCTAACCTTGTCGTATTCTTGCAAGTCCTACTCCAGCAGTTGCAGATGATAAAGAAGGTCCTTAAGCTTTGGCAGCTGCTGCCAGGAGTCCTCCCAGAACCTAGTGGTGATTCCATTCTTAACTTCCCAAAAGCTATGCTGCTGAATTAGATTCCTGTGTTTCTTGGCCGAATTCCATATTAGGGAGTCCATGCTAACTTCTGACATACAAATTCTTTCTTCTAATGGGCAGTTGCTAGCATATTTAGCAGTCCATAGAGAAGCCAAGGAGGTGAATGGCTCTGAAATCCATATCCACCAAATTCTAGCTCCAATAACTTCGTTGCTGTGAGATGGATCCCTCAAACCAATGCCACCAGCACATTTTGGAAGGCAAGCTTTGTCCCATTTGACAAGAGCCCATTTACGGGTAGGACCAGAGCTTCCCCATAAGAAGGAACGCCAGAGTTTCTTGATTTTTTTAAGAACCCATTTGGGAGCATCCAGAATAGAAAAGAGGTAGAGTGGCATGGAGTGACAAACAGCTTTTATGAGGACTAATCTACTCACTATGTTAAGAGCCCTGTGAGTCCAAAGGAAGAGGCGAGCCTCCAGCTTTTCTAAAAGGATTTTCCAAGAATAGTGCTTAAGAGCTGAGGATGTCAGAGGCGCTCCTAAATATTTGGAGGGGAGAGCAGCAATGGTGAAGCCAAGAATACACTTAATATTTTCTTGGGTATCTGCAGGAGTGTTGAAAAAGAAAATTTGGGATTTAGCTTTATTAATATGGGCTCCAGAGGCATATGAGAAGTCCGATAGCAAGGATTTGAGTTCATGAGCTTCCTGAACAAACAAATGACCAAAGAGAATATTGTCATCAACAAATTGTTGGTGGGAGAAGGGAGAGGTATTATGAAAGGATAAGCGTTTGAGGAGCTGAGATTGCAGGGCGTTTTTTATGGTGCAGCCCAATCCTTCTTCCATAATAACGAATAGGAAGGGAGATAGTGGATCTCCCTCCCTAATTCCCCCAAAAGGATGAAATGTGGTTGAGGTAATACCATTAATTAACATAGAAAAGAAATAGGAAGATAGTAGACTCATTACCCATCTAACCCAAGAAGGAACAAAACCAAAAGCTATTAAATTTTTTTTGATGTATATCCAACTTAGGCTATCAAAAGCCTTGGATAAATCTATTTTGAGGAGCATACCTAGCTTCTTGGATTGCTTCAATGAGTGTATTATTTCATGAGTGAGGATAATGCCATCCATTATCTGTTGGCCTTCAACATATCCAGATTGCTCGGGCGAGATGATGAGAGGAAGCAGCAGTTTTAGCTTGAATGCAATGATTTTAGAGACAATCTTATATATTATATTGCAAAGAGTGATAGGTCTACACTTATCAGGAGTGTTGGGCTCAACCTCCTTGGGAATTAGTGCAATGAAAGTGACATTCAAACCAGGGAACATCCATCTCAATGTACATGATTCCTCCACAACTTTTCACACCTCCATTTTAATCAGATCCCAGAAATTGTGAAGAAAATTTGATGTAAATCCATCTCGACCTGGTGCTTTCCCTGCTTTCAATTGGTGCACTACCTCTTCAACCTCCTGAAGGTCTACAGGTCTAATAAGGAGTTAATTATGATCCTCGGAGATTAATTTGGGAATGTTCCACAAAAAATTTTCAATAGCCGACAATCTATCAGTATTTGGCTCTTGATGTACGTGTTTGAAATAATTTAGGAATTCACTTTCAATTTCTTCATGGGTTTCCACCTTTAACCCTTGCCCATTTTGTATGTGGGATATTTTACTATTTATTTTGCGTTGAATGGTAGTTCTATGAAATAATTTAGTATTTTTTTCTCCGTCCTTAAGCCATTTTATTCGAGATTTCTGCCTCCATAGAGTTTCTTCCTGTTTTGTCCTTTCTAACATCTGCGATTCAAGAATAGTTTCCTATTTTGACAGGTCCTCCGATCGTCCTTCAGTTATAATTCTCCGTTGAAAATTTTTCATGTCTTGATTGAGGGCATGCTGAGCTTGGAAGATATTACCAAAAGAAGTGTAGTTCCAGTGTTTGATCTTGCCTTTGAGATGCTTGAGCTTCTGCTGAAATTGAAACATCTTCGAGCCGCTAAGGCTGTTAAATTCCAGACGAGACAACCAAAAGGCCTCAAAATGAAAAGGTCTTCTAAAATTATGACCAGGGCAATTCCATTGCTGGGAAATTGGCCAATGATCAGATCGTGAGATCGGCAAGATGGACGCAACAAATTCTCCTCCCATATGAATTGTGTTTTCTGATAGAAGGAATCTATCCAGACGAGAAGCAATTTGATGCAGCCCTTCTCTTTTGTTATTCCAGGCATAAAATCCATTGTTGGTGGGAATGCCAATTAGCCAATTGTTCTGAATAAAGTCTTTTAGGTACTCCCTTCTCTGTTTCCTCTGTTCCTGCCTCCCCTTTTTTCTTCCAACTTGGAAATCATGTTAAATTCGCGCCGAGATATCCATAGAGGGTGCGTCCTATTCTTGTTGATTTCTGACAGGGTGTCTAATATTTCCATTCTTTGTGTAGTTTCCTGAGGAAAATACACATTAGTTATATGCCCATAAAAGTTGGTTCCATTGATGTGAAAACTAGCTTAGATGAAGTTCTTATTTGCATGTATGTTGTCAAGTGTAATAGTGCATGCGTCCCATAGAATTGCGAGACTGCCAGATGCTCCATAAGCATCCACAGTAGTTACCATACCTCCTAGCCAGGCTTTTGCTGCAATTTTTTCCAAAGTAATTGACTTCCATTTGGTTTCTTGCAAGAATAGGAGTTGAGGCTTTTCTTGCACGAGCATGTTGTTGAGTAGCCTACCTTTCCTTGGGCTGTTGAGGCCTCTGATGTTCCAAGATATCAACTTCATTGAGAAGTATTGGGGGTGGTGTTGAAATACTTTTTAGTTTGGAGTATCTGCCTGACTCCACTAACGTTTCTCCTATTCTGATAGTTCGTTTGAGATCTGTTTTCCTCCCACATTTTTTGTTGTCTTTGGCAATAAATTTTCCATCCCAAGGACTTCCAATCTGAACTCCCAGTGAGTGATGCCTTTGAGCCTTAGAAAGGACTTCCACCAAGTTGTCTACTTGTCAATCTGGGATTTTGTCAAAGTTTCTTTTTTTACATGCCTGCTCTAGGCCTAGGATATCAAGTTCTCCAATGTATATGCTCTCTGGTTCTTCCTCCATGTGTTGGGATTCTTGTAACTCGTCCAATGCTTCTGCTACTATTCTAGAATCTAATGTTAGATTATCAACCTCCATTCCTTGAGATATCCCTGCATGAGACTTGAACTGCATAGGGGAGAAGGTATTTTTAGGCAATGGATCTTTTGATGGTGATGTGAGATCTAAGTGCACTACCTATTTATCTTTCTTTTTCTCCTTTTCAAGATGAGAGGGGATATCGGGGACTGGATCATTATCTCGAGCTAAAACTTCAAAATTGTTATTGGTGGTAGGCTTAGAAGAACTGGCTGGAGGCATCTTGGGGTTGGTTTCCGATTTCTTGTGGTTTCTTCTACGGCTGGCCACTTTGGTGAATCCATCAGATTCAGTCTTATCCAAGGGATTTTGGGAAGAGGGTTTTTGATTTAAAGGACAATCTCTAAATAAATGATCGAGATCATGACATCTTCTGCATCGAAACGACACATGTTCATAATCAATCAACTAAACCCATTCAATATCATCATGGAATAATCTTACCACATCTAGAAGTGCTTGATTGAGGTGCATGTAGACACAGATCCAAGCATAGCAGGTGTATCTGCTAATTTTTGTTTCCTCTGCCACTTTGATGAACTCGCCCAACACATTGCCGATTTCTTGTAATGAGTTTTCTTCCCAATATTCCACAGGAAGCAAGTAGAGTCTTATCCAAACTGGAGCCCAGCTGAGATCCTTCTTTTCAGGGTTGAAGCTCTCTACCAAGCCTCTGAGATATAGACCTGCTGCATTGAAGAAGTACGATCCTCCATCTAGAACCCTGTTCTGATCCTCTAAGTAGTTGGAAATGGTTGTAAAGAACCATTTGGGCCCTAGTTCCAGAGTAATGGGACCTTTTGGATGCCATTTTGAGGCAATCCATCCATGCAACGCCTTCTTAGTTGGCCAAAGACCTATGAACTTAACTATTTGCGCATGATCCTTCACAAACTATATTCTGGCATTGATTTGATGGCTTGGAAATTCCACTTTCAGGCGCTCATAAGCCATGATTTGATGGCTTGGAAATTCCACTTTCAAGCGCTCAGAAGCCACTGGCTTGCATGTGCTTGAGCTGACTTTGGGTTGATCTTGTTTACCCTGTGCCTTTTCCTGTTAGTAGCTTGGATTCGTGCTGTCATCCATCCACGTTTCTGTTTTGTCCCTTTCGTCATTCATGTGCATATTGTCGTCGTCCTTTGGGAGAGGCGCAGCGTCCTGCCCTTGAGAGGGAATCATGGAACCTGTGATTTCCCTGCCAGAAATGAATAGCCGTGGACCCGTTGACACTGTCAAAGTTGCAAAGGTCAGATTAGCTCTGTCATAGCAGAGGTTACAGAAACCCTAGTGGGTGGAAATGCTCCACGCTCTCATCTCAACCAAATCCTCAAGTTTGGATATATGTTTGTCCCATGGGTTTATTATTACCTCAAGTTTATAATATTAATGATGGTCAACCATGGTTGAATGCCACATTGTCACAAGGATTCTCTAACCATGAAAATAAACCATGTTTATTTTAGTCTTTCTATTATTTATATTAGGGTTTACTAATGATTGGGTTTATAATGTTAGTCCCTTAGGGTTTTAGTATTAATCCCTTGGGTTTATTGTTCATTTGGATTTATAATATCAATCACTTATGTTTATTATTCCCTTAGGTTTATAATATCGATCATGGTCAACCATTGTCAATCATAGACAACCATGGCAAACCATGGTTGAATGTCACATTGTGACAAGGATTCTCTCGCCATGAAAATAAACCATGTTTATTTTAGTCTTTCTAATATTTATATTAGGGTTTACCAATGTTGGGTTTATAATATTAGTCCCTTGGGTTTAACATTATATTCGGTTCATAATCCCTTGGGGTTTTAGTATTAATCCTTTGGGTTTATTATTAACTTGGGTTTATAATATCAATCATCATCATCTTTATGTTTTTCTTGTGCTTCTTAATCCCTTAGGTTTTCTATCCATTGGGTTCACTAATTCCTTAGGTTTGTAATATTAAAGAGTTGGGTTTATTAGTTCCTTGGGTTTATAATATTAGTCCTTTTTATTTAATGTTATTCCCATTGGTTCATAATCCCTTGGGATTTTAATATTAAACCTTTAGGTAATAATAAAAAAAAGGACTAATATTATGAACCCAATGTATACAAACCCTAAGATAAA
>APFE031757223.1:27719-56205 GCA_000404065.3 Pinus taeda | reverse complement strand
GGACCTAAAGAAACAAATTATTGATTTTGATTTAAGATTTTATTCCTATGCTCAAAAAGCTTGGAGAGAAGCCTCTCGAGCTCACTATAATTTTGACATTGTAAAGGCTAGGAAGGTCAGTATTGTAACAAAGATTGTGAAAATGAGATCTAATGTGGTTGTACGCGGGGCACTCTAAGAGGAATGAGGAATTTGTTTTCATCCTCGATAATATAAGAATAAGAATATAGTTGCTATTATATAAGGGGCACTCTATTATATAAGAATATAGTTGCTATTATTTGTATAGTTATTAATTATCATAAATAATAAATAGTTGGTCTTTATTGTTCTTATTATAATAATATTGATTATATTATTATTATAATAATAATTATATTTGTATATTATTATAATAATATAATATAATAAATTTTATTTTTGTAAGCTAGATTAGGACCTGTGATTTTCTATTTAACCTGGTTGAAATAAGTACAAACATTTGGTGGCCTCAACCCGCCCTGAAGGGAAACCAAGTCTATTGACAACCTTAATGCTTTCTAAGCCAACGAGCAGCAAAAAATAATAACTCTGCCCATCCATGCCAAATAAATGATAATACCAAAATTAGTAATTTGATTTCCTATCGACATTAAAGACTATAGACTAAAAAAAAGAGAGCTTGTTCTCGGTGAACTAACAAGGAAACCCATGAGCACCGCTAGAAGGGTTAATCTACCATGTTTTCAGGTGGAGTGTCTTCGTCTTTTGTCACTGGAACTATCTTCCTCAGTTATTGTTGAATCTCCTCCAGCTTGTTGTCCTGCATAAGCAGAGTGATTTGAATATTCTTCATTTCTCTCCTCAAATTAGGAATGCCTTGAGCCATCTCTAACATTTCCACTGCCACCTATTCTGCCTTTGCCAGTAATCTCTTCAACACCCAGTATACATGTAAGGCCTGCTTGTATAAAGACAGGCATCCCCTGGTATTACCCGGGTCAGGGATCAGGTTACCCCAGTCTTCCATCTCTGGTTCTGAATCTTGCTGCATTGCATTTGCCTCTAGTTCTTGGATTATCCTACGGATATTGTCGTCGGTTCCTTCAATATAAACTTTTTCTGCCTCGTGCACCATATGCCTCATGGTTTTCCAGTCTCTTCCTTGGCAAACTGGAGATGGGGGTCTCTGTTCCTGCCTGCTGGTTTAACAACCTCTTCCTCTACCCCTACGCCCTCTTCCACGACCTGGGTGGGTTGATTTGTTCCTGACATCTACCCTGCTTCCCTGCCCAATGTTGAAGGATATGTTCCCAATAAGTTCCTGACCTCCAAACCCCTTAGTATTCTTTTCCAGGTTCGTTCCCTCCCCTTGGTGCTCTCTTTTAGGATTTTTGACCTTCCCCACTACTCCTTTCCTCGAATGGACTTGGTAAATCTACTCGGGGGTCTTCCCTTCCTCCCAAACCATCTGATTTTTTGTTTCCAACTGACCCTACTTCGTATCCAACCGTGAACCTTGCATGTTCTTATCCTAACGAGTCCGGCTCCCTCCCTTGCTCAATTCGACCCTGGCCATTCTCATTCTCCCACACTCTGTCTTCTGACTGATATTAAAATAGATGAGTTTCCGGCCCCTATCCTTTTGATGACCTTCTGCAACTGCTAAAACCTCTTCCCGTTTCCTTAATCTTGCCAATGATATTAGAGAAAGCAGTGGACAATTTCACGCATTCATACCTCCTTCCATGACAAGTTGCAGAGCGTGCCACCCAGCCTCTACCTCCCTTTGTCTCCTTTCTTAGCCACATGTAGTCTTCAGGTCTGCCTTCTCCTGCCCTTATCAAACCTGTGCCAGCTACCCGACATCCCATTGTTTGATCGCCTCTACTCCTTAGGATTATGCCTAGCCTGCAGGCCATCCCGATGTCCTATATCATTATACTGTTTCGTGGTGACCTGCATTGCCACCTTTTTACCTTCATTATGTTCTCACACGTCACAGCCTCTTCCACCCCAATCGGAGGAATATAATATAATAATATTATTATAATATTATAATCGAAATATATTATAGCTTATATAAATATAACAATGAGATTATTTCTATATTTATTATATAAATATTATATTAATAATATAATAATAATAATATAAACTCTATTAATATTAAATAATATTGATTATATTATTATGATAATATGGTCATTATATTATTATAATAATATTAATAATATAATAATATTCTATAGATTATTATAGATAAATATAATTATTATATATAATACGATAGCATTTGTTATGTTTTTTTTAGTTTTATATTAATTAGATTATTTTATAATATAATGATAATCTAATATTATATGAAGTAATTCTTATTATTAATTAATATATATTAGGAGTTTATATAATTATTATAATAATTAATAAATATTTATATAGTTATTAATAATCCTAAATACCTATAATAATTGTTAATGTGGTTGATATAAGCCTATTGGCGTATATCAACCACATTGGAAAATGTGGTTGAATATATGCTTGATATATGCCTATCAACGTATATCAACCATATTGATAAATATGGTTGTGCTAGTCACAAACCATATAAACAAGAGCTATGAGCACTCCACAACTTGTGCCCGCCAGCAGCCACATCTCCATCACTAGAGACATAAGCATGCATATGCAAACAAGCAACATAAGATGGGTAGTAGTAATGGTCTCCATGAAATTACTCTCTTCTCCTGGCACTAGTAACTCTGCTGCAACAAATCGAACCACTCCTTAAGCTATATCTATGCAATCGATAATGGCGCTATATATATTAAATATAATATATATAAACACTTTTAATATGAAAAGAGAAAACAATACTTCACCTTCAATACAATTTAAACATACAAAGGCAATGTTTTGTTGTTGTCCTATCCTGAATATGAGTCCCCGTGTCATATAAGTGTTTACTTTACAATACCTGCACTTGGTTTAAGAGGCAATTTGAGACTGAGAACCCTGTCAACTTGAAAACCATGTTCAGGCAGCAACAATGGGTGGAACACAAATTAATGGGTGAGAAGTGAATATCAATGATATTGACGTCAAGTATGCATTGGGGTGCCCTAAATCACAAGACAAACCCTTTGCCTAAACAAAGAATTGATTCTTACTTTTAATGATGGATATGAAAAAGTATTTGGTGATGTTAATAGAATTTTGGCTAAATGTGAGTGAAAATGCTTGAGCAGCAAAAAAAAATCTCATCTCAAAGTTTGTGTGAATTCTACTCCATTTTTTTAGAGGGCATCACTCCTCAACTAGTTGAAGGTTCATATTAAGAAATGAAATAAGAAATAACAAAATTAACTCTCAAGAATTGAGTCAAGATACTTTAAAGATGACATTGAAAGACATTGCAAAATAAGAAAATATTTGGATATTAAAGAGGTGTGCTGAAATGAATTCAGAGAAGAATGTTGAAGCTAATTTTTTCATAATGAAAGTTATACCAATATGATGGTACAAAGAACTCAAATCATAAAAACCCTCAAAACTATATTTTATTAAACTAAGGTCCAAAATCTTTCTTCCTAATCCAACAATTGAGTTACAACTGTGTATACTTGGAGAAGGAAGAATCTACATTTGAAGAGAAAATTCTCAAAGATGTTGAGAGAAATCCTCTCAATTTTTTTAATCTTCTAGATTAAGAATGATTTTCCAGCTTTTACATAGTTTCAATTCTTTTAGAAATATAGAAAATTTAAACTTTTCCAAACGACTTCTTAGATTTAGAAATTAAGTATAGTATCTACGAAAATGTTCCTGCATCATAACATAACCACAAGAAAGGAAAAACTTCCACTCACATTTTAATACTTCCTACAAAATATATTTAATCAATTTGATTGGTTAATATATATTTTAAGATAATTGTGATTATAATAAATAAAAAGTTCGTTTGAATATTATTAAGATGAAATTTATTTACATTAAAAAATGATTAAAATCTAAAATTTCAGTTATTAAATCGGTACTGAATATCTTACAAATGTTCAGTGTTATAAATTAATATATTCAAAAAATAAAAGTTAATAATTTCAAAAACAATGATTTTACAAAAATTATATAACAAAATAAGAACCAAGAAACAAGAAACGAGAACAATTAGGAGACTTCTCCTCCATGTTGTGATCCATATTAAAGACATGTAATGGCAATGGCATTGACCAAATTTCATGAAGCCAAAGTCACGGTTATCGCGAAATTCAAGCATCGTGAGATTGAAGGTTTGAACTCCTACCATAAACAGGAAATTCTGACGCAAGTCGCGACACTTTGCTACGTCTTATAATGTTAATTTTTGTATATGTCCATGCTTATAATTATTATTTTACAAGTGATTCCTATATTTTTAAGTTTTAAGATGAAAACGACCTACAATTATATATTTTTCTTCGGCGGATCTAACGTGGTGTGAAAATACCACTACACTATATATATATAAGCAATGCATATAGTTATATACTTTTTAACATTGTTATATTGGTAATAGATTTTAAATGCCCATTGACTTTCCAAGGACGTCTCTATACCTAAGAAATCCCAACTCATATCTAACCTATACTTTCCGTGTGATGAAAATTTTGATTTACCAGCGAAGAAGCCCATCCAACATCCAACCTGTATTATAATTGGTATGGAAGATAAATAACTGATATTTCATGGGCAGTTTCTAGGTATATATAAACAGAGGTTATTTTTGAGAATATAGATTGTTTGAGAATTTGGGAAAACAAATTGCGAAAACTTTTGAAACCTTGACTAACGTGGAGTTTCCATCCTCAAGATTGGAAGTTTCTTAATGTCAATCAACAAATAAAAGAAAATCGAGCGATAACAATTTTTTTCACTTGACGATAAACTGTGTAATCAAGCTCGTGAAAATTCTACTATGAAAGTTCAAAAACTGTTTTTCATTTTTTTTTGTTTTATTTCTTGTTTTGAATTATTGTATTCAAGTGGAGCGATTTACATTATTAAATATGTCAATCTCAATCTCTGCTGAGTGAGTTTATATTGCTGAGTGAGTTTATATTGTTTCAGTATGGATATTGACCTAAATTATTATCATTTGATTCATTAAAAATTTTGATTCCTCAATCATTTGAGTATTATATATTATTTGGTTGTTTCCATCAAAATTCAATTTCTAATAATTTTTTATTTTATTAGAATTATCTGTCTCATCACTCTTATTTTCACTCTTTTTAATGGCTATCCTTGAAAATGAATAAAAATATAAAGTATATCAATAACAGCACACACAGTTACCAAAAGTATTCAGCTTCATTAAATTTATATTGCTTTGACAAAAATCCTATTTAATATGTGATGAATGTGATAAACACACACTCTTCGTTTCTTGTACGTTTTGTCTGTTTTGTCTCTTTTCCTTTGTAAAAAGAATCAATGTTTGAAAACCAATATATTGCATTTTTTGCAGCTCGAAGGCTATACATTGTAAAAGAAGTCAATTTGGACCTTTGCAAGGGTGGCTTACATGGTTGGAGGCTCCTTTCTTATATGTGAAGAATCCTATAAATATTACGTCTGGTATCGTGCGCGCATCATCTCCTCTGCCTACCCGAATCACCCAAATCAGGAAGAGTCAATGTTTCACATTTGAGGCAGCCAGTTGATGTCATTGTTTTTGTTTTTTTAAGTTGGGATTTGTTAATATCATTTTTGTTTAGAATCCAATGTTGTTTTAATTTAAATTAAATAGTATTTAAGTGTAAAACTTGATTTGATCATTTGGAAAATTGACATGATATTCACATTGAATAGACTCAAGAATATAAAATTGAGATTCTCTAAATTTTCAAATTTGTAATAAATTAACTAAATTATGTATTTAATTACATTTTAAAGTAAAATTGAGTAAAAATTTTATACCAATAATACAAAATAGTATTGCTTTTTAAATACTCAACAATTTAATTATTTATTTATTTTTTTCAATTTTATCAAAATTTTATCAAAATTTAGATAAAAGTAAACAAATTTTCAATTTTAATCAAATTTTTAACACAATTTAAATAAAATTGAAAAAGTGCCCTAAAATTTTGCTAATTAAAACCTCTTTTCTAGTTCAACGAAAAAATTATTGCTTTCAGGGGAATCAATCATACTCTTCTTTACATAGGAACTCTAATTTGTCTCATAGAAAGAAGAAGTTTCTTTTTATAGAGAATAATTGTTATTTATTTGTCATTTGTAGAACACTAGTGAGACTACTTGAAAATTTATTTCAAATACTAAAATTCTAGAGGCGGGGTTGGTGATGTGAGTTGTTTTTATATTGCTTATACCTTCCTAAGTCTCCAAAGATAAACCTAGAGGCGGGGTTGGTGATGTGAGCTGTTTTTATATTGCTTATACCTTCATAAGTCTCCAGAGATAAACATGGATAAGACTATCTGCAAATAGATTGCAACCACCAAATATTGGTCATCATTAACCATTTGTTAATCATTTTTTAAAAAAACCACTAGGAGCAAAAGAAGGAAAATATTTTCTCTACCGACATACTAGACTCTTGTGCAATGTCATGATAATGTTTATTAGGTCTTTTGTTAATTGTATCTAAAATTTCATTCATATCTATATATCTATATATATATATAATAATATATATATATTATATATTATATATCAATTAAATATAATATTCGTTGTACATTTTCTTAAATAGTTTATTTGGAAACATTCCCATTGTGATATGTGAAGTTATATGAGTGATGAGGTATTTAATCAAATTTATGTCAGTAAACTTGTACCTTGTCTATGATGTAAGGTAGTTAAACTTAGTGGTTATAGTGTTAGCAGCCATAATTGTGTCAGGCCAACCCCCACCCCTCTCTTTATATATATATAGATATATATATATATATATATATATATAAATATTATATATAATATATATATATATATATATATATATATATGTTTCCAATATTATTTAATATGTCATTGAATTTTTTGATCTGTGTGAAAATTACGAGACTAGCTACTTGTAAAACAAGAAAGAAGATAAAATTAAACATAATAGGATGGAAATATCGGTGGAAAACCCTAGTAAAAATATAAAACCTTAAAAATAATAAAATTATGACAAATGATAGTGAATGTCTAATAGTGAATCTCTAATAGTAAATGTAAAATTGTCATATGTGTCCCTAATAATGTATGGAAGAGTGTTTGATGATACTAATAGTGTGTTGGAGCAGCTGCAACACTGTCCAAAATTTTTTCCTACTTCAAAATTTCAGAGCCCTCCTTGGATTTTCTCATTGATGGTCAGAAATACTCGGGCTCATCCCATGATCTCTTGTTGAGTCTTCACTCCCTTTTTCTTGATCAACCTTCGGTCGTATTTTGGCATGTTGATCGTTATGTCATGCTTGCGAGTTTGTTTTGGAATTTTTGTTGTGCGCATGAGTTATTTTTATTTGTCAACATCGGTCGAAATCACACACAAAGTTCTAAGCATTGTCCTGCAAGTGTCTTCACTGTCATTCGAAGACATATTTCAATTGTTGCACTTGTCGCTCTTAACCTTGAGTAAGTCTCAGTGAGCATATGTTTCTCTTATTGGTTGGAGGTGTCTTGTCATCAAGTCATGATAAGTGTGTGATCACACTGTCATGTATGCACAAGTGCACTTGCTTTCACACATAGCCATTTCCTTGAAAATGTGTCAACTGGACAATCCTCCAACTGGACACAAACTTTAGTGACCTTGAATTGTTGACCAGAACTACGGGGAGCTTGAGGTCATCCTCTAGGCAGCCTGCACTGTGCAATTCTGGAAATGAGCTAGCTTATCATCTCCTAAAACTGCGCAAAAATTGTCTAAGAAATCGATTCAGTGTGCGCTTCCTACAAGATCTCCCATCAAGCCTCCCATTGGTTAACGAGATAAATGACTTGAGTTGTGACACAGGGCTCTACTGATCTCCAAAACTATGTAAAACTTGTCCAGCCTGACTGCCTTGTAATTCTTACAGAAACTGCACAGACATATGGGATAGACATCCACTTCCTATCACTGCACTATCCTAGGAAATTTCACATATATGCTAGGCAGGCTTTCCTACTGCTATGCTCTCCAATCAACCTAGAAATTGCATAGAGTTGTCTGTCACTTTCCCTTCTTCACTACTTTGCAATTAGCCTAGAAATTGTGTAGATCTCTCAGGCATTCTTCCTTGCTGGCCTAGTTTTCTCTCACTCAGAAAAGTTTGTAGATATTGTTATTACCTGCCCTTCGGTCCCGCTCTACAATCAGGCTAGAAATTTCCTAGTTATGTCCTGGCATAGACTATCTCCCAGGATTGCACAATTTTGGCCCATAGGCCCTGCAACTTGAGCCTATCCTCCTTTCAAAAGCTACGTAGATTTTTCTTCCAGTGCCTCTTATTACCCACTTAGTCTTCTTTGAAGAAACTATGCAGATCAAAGCTGGATTACCTTCCGAGTGCTCCCCTTGAAAATTGCCCAGATTGGCCCAGAAGTTCCATGAAACCTTCTCTCACCTTCCTCCTGAAAAATTCTGAATTATTCCTCCCAGTGAAATCTATGTAGCTTCTCTTGGTAGTGCTCTAGAGCCTCGCATCTTGGCTTGTGTTATTCTTTGCGCAATCTCAGTGCCTTGTCCCTCTCCTAGTTACCTGCACCGAAACGGAAAACAATGCATCATGTTAAACTAGGAGATTTTTGGAGTTGATGTCATCTTGTCATGAGTCATTGCAGGAACAAATACAACAATGAAATATGTCTCGATGATGAACGATATGGAAAAGGAATGCATTCTAGAAGACTTTCCCATAGTCGAACGAATGCACAGAGCACATCAGGAAATGAGCGAAAGGGACACATATACATGCACGATCAAGAAAAGACAAAGACAATCAAAGACCCCATTCATTTTGCCATACAAAAGTGAATACATGTTACACCAAGAGCATATCATTACTTAGTAGCGCAACAACTCAACACGGACACCACTATCAGCTAGTACATGTCACCAGTGTCATGTTGACTTGTGTCATGAGTTATCTCGGCCACATCACTACTATGGGCCATACTTGTTGTAATCAATGTAATGTAAAGTGGAAGTCCAAGAGACACACATATGAAGTTGAAAAGTCAAGTAAAATAAAAAATTCATAGGAAGTCAAACAATCATGAGGGAAGTCGAAGAGTCACAAGGGCCAGTTATTCCCGCTTGGCTATATATACCACCTCATTGTATGAGAAAAGGACTTTCCACCTTGGCTCCTCCTGCATAGCCTTGAGAGTTTGTAGTATGTTTTATTGAGGAGCGAGCAATGACTCCAAGATCCCACTTCTAGGACTAGTGATGTATGGTGTACATATGTATCTTAGATCTTTTTCTTAATTTAGAAGTTTGTCTTAGGCCAACACGTTTTTACACATGTTTTGTATCCATTTGTAAGACTACTTTTAAAATGTTTGTAATGCATGTTCACTTAACCTGTACTAAGATAGTTGAACTACGTCGGCTATTTTACTACTCATATTGTTGAATATGTTTCGTATTTTTATCATTGTTGTCATGTCCATATGGACTAATCCGCCAGACATTACACAAAACATCTTTGTGTTGTCTTGATTTTAATGACTGTTACCCCAATGTGGACTACTCCGTTGGATGGTGCACATGTTTTCCCATGAACTTTGGCTTTCATGACTATCACATCCATTCTGGACTATTCCACTGGATGCTAGACAAACCCTTGTTGTTGTCCGTGTGTGTTTCTTCCTGGGTTGGGACTATTCCCTCTCATAAAGAGGCTGAGGTTACTTCCTCCTTTTGACAATAAGAGGACCCAAACATAGAGTTACATTAAGCACTCACTAGGCACACTAACCTCGTTCTCTTGAAGTTACAAGCATAACACTTTCATGTGATGAACAACAAGAGCTAAGGAAAATCTTTAAGATAATGGCAACCGAGCCATCATACTGGATGAGACTCCTACACCAAATGGTGTGAGGTCTAGTTGGGACTTCATATTGGGGGAATATTGGTGGGTTCAACATTGTCAACATTTATGGTGCTAGAAGGAGGGCCGCTAATATTTTATGGTTGAATGTCCTGTCAACCCCATGTATCCATCATCTGGTCGAGGCAGTAACATGAACTCCATCTCTACCACGTGCAACTCTAAAGTTGGTTACTCCTAAGTTACCAGACTCGAACAAGAAATTTCATATCATCACCTTCCCTCTATCCGTCCCATCACCTGTGAGTTTTCCAAAGTTGTTGAATGGATCCTAGGAGTACAAAATCTTCCCTCTACATAGAGGAAGCAAAAGACTATACCCATATGAGTGGTAATCTCGTATGTTGAAGAAGTAATCCTCACCACTCTTGAAGAGCTAGCAGAAGCTATTGAGAATGAAGAGCAGCCTGATGTTTTCATATAAGGATAAGAACTTAACAATACACTCTTGGGATTAGGTTCTGGTGGAGGCAGCAGAGGAGGTGGAGGTGGAGATGCACCAGGAGATTCGAAGGTTGAACTGTCTAATTAAGAAGAAGAGGTGTACGAAGAAGAAGATAATATGCTTGATTAAAAACTAGAATGGATGACATAGGGCCCATTGGCACTCCATGGTGCCTTGCACAAGATGCCAAGGCACTCAGAGAAGTTGTTAACGAAGTATGACCTTGAAAAAGCAATGAAGGTAGAAGACCATCTAGACACGTTCTACCTACATCTATAGACACTCAAGGCAAGTTACAATGATGTTGTTTGTAGAATATTTCCATGTATCCTGGATGGAAAAGTAGTTGTATTGTACCACAACCTTCCTGTCAACTTTATTCAGAATTCGTGGATGTTCAAGTGAATTTTCCTTGAGAAATTTGCTAATGACAAAACCCCCGCCATGATGTTGAAAGAATTGGGTAGTCTTAAGATGGAGCCGAAATAGAAAGTGAAAGACTTTAACTAAAAGAGTTCACTATAGACACTAAGCCTCATGACTCCATCATAATCAACTACTACATGTCTGCACTATTGACCAACATCAAGCGAGCTACAAAACCAACACTTTCTAAAAATTTCCAAGAAGAATTGATGTAGAGAAAGACTTGCACATGATTGGAGTCATTGTAGATAATGAACCTGTTAAGGACTCCAAAAAAATAGGGAGGAGGTCTCAGAGTGCTATGAGTAAGGTAAAGGAGAAGGAAACAAGTGAAATTGAGATGCTTACTCATCTTGTCAAGTCCTTGACAATTGAAGTAGAAGAACTCAAACAATAGAAAACCGAGAAAATAATGAACAATAGACCTTCCAGTTTTGCACTCAGTAAGAATGTGACAATAGGTAGCAGTAATAGTCACTCGACTAAATCTGCATAGGGTTAAAATGTTGTATTCCAAAAACACCTATTTTTCAACGATAACTTCTATGAGTTCCACCAAACGCGACATTCAAAGAACACTTGTGTAGATTGGAACTGAGTTATTAGCTCTGTGGCTTCAAGCATGAATGATCATTTTAACACTAGTGAGTAGGTTCAACTGGAAGATGAAGATGGCGTAGAAGATGTTGCATTTGATGAAGGTCGAAGTTTTGGGCATGTGGTTAGCGTGTATCAACATCTAAAAATTGCCTAGAAGAGAAAAGACACCAAGAAGGAACCCCTAAAACATAACTATTGATACAACTTGAGAAGTCAAGGGGCTCCTACTGTGATTGAAATACCGAAAGAGAAGCTCAAGGAAATGATCATAAAAAAATGATCCACCAAAATCTTCGACACATAAAATACAAAGCAGTTATTGAAGATAGCTCCAATGAAAGATACTTCCATAAACAGTTCACTCCAAAACACTCCACCAAACAGTACAAACATAAGTCCTCCCCTGGACAACTCAGTGATTCTTGTCGCTTTGGATTACAATATTGTTTAAGACATGAAGAAGACCCATGTGAGCATCTCTCTGTACGAGCTTACTAAATGCATGGTTTAGTGGGATATTCTTTTGCACACTCTGGGGAAAAACTCCACAGACAATGTTGCCTCTTCTAGCAAGGGACCAAGTCTCCCAAATCACTCATATTTATACTCAACGTGCTTTGCATGGAAGAAGAAAACTCTCTCTACCCACCATTTTTGTTACCATTTGAAATATTCAACTTCAGTGTCCACAACTATTTGGTTGACTCTAGTGAATCAATTATTTCCATGCCACTCTCCATTGCTAAACAGATCAATGCACAATGGATCTATATAGCTGCGTAGATCATCCAACTTGACTGAACATGTGTACCATCCATTAGTGAGCTGTGGGATGTGATCATCTGATTATCGTCCGACAGACAAGTTCACCAGTGCATCAACATTGTGATTGTAGAAATCCTAGAAGGATATGGCTTATTGCTCAGTAGAGACTGGTTCAGCAAGTTTCAAGGATATTTTTTTATAGAATAGTCACACTTATGGATTTCGTACCAAGGTAGGAAAAACTAGATTCAAGTGTTGTCTGGGAGATACATGAAACACAACATTAGTCCCTTGAATGGTAAGAATAAACCATTGGATTTCGCAGAATTTCTGTTTGGAAATTGCTTTCTCGAAACGTAGCTAGGGTGTTACCTTGCACAACTGAGCCCCACCACACCAAATACATAGTTGGGTCTCCTTCCTTGCCCAACTGGTGAAAATGAAACTATCACAGTACTTTGTAACAATAGTAGTAGTATTGTTAGTAGTACTAGCGTGACAAGTGGTCCTTGTACATACGACTTATAGACCTTGTATTTTCATGCATCCAAAACATAGGATCGCTCTAGAGCCAGTTGTGTTTTCATCGACCCAAGGAAATGAAAACTTTTAGTCGCCAACTGCATGGAGTTCAACTGCAAAAACAACACTGCTAAATATAAAGCACTTGTCTTAGGTTTGCACAAATCCCTTATCATCAATGTTTCTATGATAAAAGTGGTAGGTGATTTGGATATTTTTTATGTTTGTGGAAAAACTTGTGAACAATTTTGAAACCAACGTTTCAGACTAGCTTAGTGAGTCCATCATCATGGCAATGTGATATGTACGTACCACCATAAATTGTGTCTCATCTCATCTTAAGGCTTACTAGCAAGAGGTATGGAGGCTTATTTCTAATCTCCAAGATTTTAATATCATATATGTACCAAGAATGCGCAATGCAAGCACAGATTCTCTAGAAAATGTAGCTGCTAGGATGGCACCACTTAGGGATAGATTTACTATTTAAATTTTGTATAAGCCATATATCCCTGATAACACCACTAATTTGCATGTTTTTGTTGATGATGAATAGATACTACATTTCATGGCCACCACTAATGTCTTCAAAGATGCAACAATAGATGAAGACATGCACAAGAAGTATCTGCAAGAAAAAAACTAATGACAACAAGGGCAACCCCATCCCTAAGGGTTTGGTTCATTTTAGAAACTCTATGACTTGCAAAACTACTTTAAAGGGCTCAATAACACCAAAACCCACAGTTCTACACTAATGCACGAATAGATCAACTTGGGAAAGGAAAGAGGTCTGAAGTTCGTAAATCTCGGTACATCTTGCACACTAGAGAAGCAACAAGACTTTGTCTACATATTTAGATAGTACTATGATGTATTCATCTAGACATAGGATGAATTAAAAAAATATGACACATGAATAATCCACCACATCATTCCCATCAAAGAAGGGGTCAAGTCGTTTAAGTAGAAACTCAGAAAAGTCCATCCATCACTTGAACCTCTCATATAGAAAGAATTAATTAAGCTATTGGATGCTTAGATCATATACAAGGTTCGTCATTGTACACGGGTTTCAAACTTAGTTCCTGTAAGGAAGAAGTTCTAGGAAATCCACCTATGCATAGATTTTCAAAACCTTAATAAGGCCTTAGAAAAATACAGCTACCTTGTGATGTCTATGGAGCACATCTTGCAGATAGTATCTGGAGCAAAAATGTTCTCTCTCCTTCATGGATTTTCTAGATATAACTAGGTTCTGGTAGCATAACCTGATAGACTTAATACCACATTCTGTAACAAGTGTCATACGTTGGCTTTACCGAAGAATGCCGTTTGGGTTGGTAAATGCAGGCACAACTTTTTCCGTGGGCTAATCAGATAGAGCGTGGTGGTCTACCTTGACGATGGGACAATACTTTCTAGAAATCAGTGAGACCACCTCTGCAATCTCAAGAATATATTTGACAGATGTCAAAAGTAAGGGATATCCTTGAATCCTAAGAAGAGCATATTTGCAGTGTCTAAGGGGAACCTCCTTGGGCATATCATTTACAAGAGTGGGATCAAGGTTGATCCACACTAAATTTGAACTATCACACAGATTCCTCACCCAGTCAGCAAGAAAGCTATGTAGTACTTCTTGCGGAAGATCAACTTCCTCCGGAAGTTCATCTTAGATTATGTGTGGATTGTCAAACTATACAAGATATGGTCAAGAAGGATGCGGTCTATAGTTGGGGGAAGAAGGGAAAGGATGCGTTCTCCTATATCAGGAAGGTGATAATAGATGCACCTATGTTGTACAACCTAGATTTTAACAAATATTTCTTGCTTTGTACATTCGCTTCTGAAAACTCACTCGCTACAATGCTCACATAGAAGGATAAGATGAAAAATGAATGTCCCATCTCCTTCATGAGCACAAGCATAAAGGAACTTGAGCTTAACTATCCCGCTGTGGATAAACAAGCATATTTTCTATACAAGGCAGTGGAACATTTCAGACCCTACCTGCTGAAAAATCGTTGCATAGTCTTTACACCCAATAGCCAGAGCGTTGCTTCTTCAACAAGAGCTAGGGGAACGACATGTGAACTAGATGATAGGACTGTAAGAGTATGTTCTTGATATCAAGCCAGTTCACACTATCAAGGGTCATGGTATCTGTAGACTTGCAGCAGAAGTAGTACACACGCAAGAGGAAGAAGTACAGCACGTTGTTTGGGAGCAAGAAATCGATATGTACAATATAGAGAGAGCACCACCCACTTCGCACAACAAATCTTGGTACGAAGAAGTGAGGTAGTACCTTGAGCATGATGCCATGCCCTCTATTTTTTCCATACAGAAGAAGAGGGAACTTCACCTCAAAGCATATCTTACTAGTTGGCACAGAGTGCTTTACAGAAAACACAACAATGGAAATTTTCTCAGGTGTTTATAGGCATAAGATTTAGAGAGAGTATTATGTGACATGCATGACATACCATCCATAGGTTACCTTGTGGGTGACACAATTGCACACAAATTCATGAGATCTGGTTTCTACTAGCCCACATTGTTTAAATATGCATACACTTATGCCCGCAAGTTCCTAGTCTGTCAGTGATGCGCCCATAGAACTCGAAGGTCAGCAACCTTGCTACAACCTATTTTAGTGGACAAACCATTCCAACAGTGGGGCTTAGACATCATTGGGGAATCTTCCTGCATTCATCAAAACAACATCGCTACTTTTTTACTGCTAAAGATTAATTCACGCGGTGGAAGGAAGCAGTTCTTCTCAAACAAGTGAACGACAAGGAAGTCATCAACTTCCTTCAACAGAAGATCATTTCAATGTTTGGCATTCCAGCATCACTTGTTTTTTACAATGAAACTTATGTCTTGTTGGGTGTGGAGCCTGATTATCTTCTATATTCAAAAGTACCGCCACATTGGACCCTAGTACAAAATGGGGGCGGCAATGCCGCCCGTAAAATATTCGCTGCAGGGGGGGTCCAGGGGGGGTAAAATTGCCTTGTAAAAGTATAGTAATTTCTAGTCAATCTGGGCCATTCATTAGGCGGATGATCTGACGGTAGAAATTATGTTTAGTTTAGGGTTTTTTGCACTAGAAGGCAACCCCTCTCTTTGTATGAGGGCATTGTATTTGAGGCTGTGAGATAGATGTGTATTCTGTGAGAGCGAGAAACAAAGAGGTGGGACTGTGAGAGAAGACAAAGGATATTACAACGGATTTGCTGTAGGTTGTGTCTCTTCATTTTTGCTGGATAATAGAAAGGAAGGACTGGCTGTTCGGGGTGGACATAGCCCAAACTGGGTGAACCACGTATATCTGTGTCTCTCCTGTTTTGTGTGTTTTCTATGTTTATATTTCTGCATTATTTCATGTGTTCCATTTCTCCGTAATATATAATTTTCTAACATGTCTCTTCATTGAAACTGTATGATTTTACATTGAAATATGGTATTGTGCTTAAACATTCAACTAACTACTACTCACGGGGAAATGGTCTTGTCGAATCTACAAACAAGAATCTCATTTGCATCATAAAAAATACCATTTAATCTAAGCAGAGAAACTAGCATTTCACCCTGGTAAATGCACTTTGGGCTGATCGAGTTTCACCTAAGCCCTCTCTGAACACATATCTGTACTTCCTTGTATATGGAAAAGAAGCCATCCTTCGAGTCAATATCTACTTGCCTGCTCTCAATTTATCTCAAGAATCCCAAGGAAAGATGTGTCTATTGATTCAGCATAGGATGGACACATTATACCAGTTAGAGGAAGATCACATAAAATAAAAAGAAAAAATTTCACTCCAACAGAACAGTATGAAGAGATGGTTTAATCGTAGGTCTACAGTAAATGATAGCTTCATTGTGGGTCACTTAGTCTTGAGGTGGGATAAAACCCATGAGGACAAAGGAAAAAACACGAAGTTCCATTCTCTGTGGTTGGTCCGTACACAGTTCACAAAAAACAAGGTCACCACATGTATTGCTTGCAATCAGGTGACGGGAGGATTGAAAACCTTCCTATTAATGGCCAAGATTTAAAGTCTTATTTTAAATGATCTGGGGTCACTCCCCACCTATATACATATTGTGCTTATTGTTTCTATGTTTCTTTAATCTTTTGTTTTGTTTTTATATTTTACTTTGTTGTTTTTCTTTTCTCTTTTGGTTGTCTTGTCATTTTTTTTTGTAAATAAGTGTTTCCCTATACTATGTCCTAGATTTTGAATAAGTAAGTGGTTGAGTTTAAAGAGTCTTGTGACAATGCAACACTTGGCCAGTCTTGTGTCTGTCTTCTCTATGCTTGGTTGCAACTTTTGACCAATGAAGCCTGGATGGAAAATATGATCTTTCTGTAAGGGAAGCTCTGGTCACACCATAAGACTATGACCAAACTTGGAAACCACATGCATGTGCTCATTCTTCTGCTCTATGTGTTAAAGCTTACTCCAACTAGTAGAAATGGAGAAGGGGAAAATCTAAATGATAAAAACCTAAATCATAGGTCTTACATGATTCTCTGAAGGAAAATCCTCTTCTTCTCTCAATATGTCGAGATCCCTTTTTCACCCCAAAAATGAAAAAGTGCCTATGCACAATCCTCTTTCAAAAAAATACAAAGGTGAAAGAAGAGAGCCTTCCTGGGAAAAGAGGTGAAGTAGGAAACTCCACTAGAATACTGACTTGGCTCATTAGCAGTCGAGCAATTCTTGTGTTCCTATGCGACTCCACCGAGATTTTGTCCAAGCCTACTGGGAGTGGAGCAACACCAGACATGAAAAATTATACTCTGCAAATCTTAAGCTTGCGAACCAAACTACCCTTGCTGATTTTGAAACACTGTGATCTAGCTGAAATTTTTGTTGTGTTTGATTGAGTTGGTACAAGGTGAACCATGTATGCCTATGGGGTAAGTGGGGAAGCCAAAGTAACCTGCATAATTAATCAATACTCCGTGAAAGTTCAAGGCCTTGTACTGTGGATGAACCAAAACAGAGAAGTTGGTATTCAACCAGTGTGTCACTAATTGTTGTAGTGGCTGCAACACCCTCCAAAATTTTGGCTTGGGTCCAAATTTCATAACCTTCATTGGTTTTTCCCCTTGATGGTCGCAAACACTTAGAGTCATCCCATGAGATATTGTCAAGTCTTTATACCCTTTTGCTTGATCGACCTCCGCTCGGTTTTTGGCATGTTGATCACTATGTCATGCTTGCGAGTTTGTTTTGGCAATTTTGAAGGTTTTTATTTGTGTGCATGAGTTATTTTTATTTCACAACATTAGTGGCACTCGCACAAAAAATTGTAAGCATTTTCATGCAAATGTCGTCATGACCATTCAAAGACATATTTCAACTATCACACTTGTCGCTCTTAACCTTGAGTCAGTCTCATTGAGCACATGTTTGTCTTGTTGGTTGGAGGTGTCTTGTCATCGATTCATGCTAGATATGTTATCACATTGTCATGTATGCACAAGTACACTTGCTTTCACACTAGGTCATTTTCCTGAAAATATGTTGACTGGACAACCATCCTTCAACCGGACTTTGATCCTAGTGACCCTACACTTTTTCCTAGAATTGTGCAAAGCTTAAGTCCCTCTTCTGAGTAGCCTGCACTACACAATTCTAGGAAAGAGCTAACTAACTGTCTCTCAAAATCGAGCAGAAGTTGTCCTAGAAACCAATCTAGTCTGTGCTTCCTGTAAGATATCCCATCAAGCCTCCCGCTGGTCAACTGGAGAATTGACTTAAGTTATGACCCATGGTTGTACTGATCTCCAAAACTACAGAGAACTTGTCGAGCCTCACTACCTTGTACTGCTTGCAGAAATTTCATATATATATGGGACAAACATCTGTTTCCTGTCACTGCATTATTTTGGGAAAGTGCATAGATATTCTAGGTAAGCTTCCCTGTTGTACTTCTCTACAATCAGTGCAAAAATTGTGAAGAGTTATTTATCACCTACCCCTTTTCCCGACTTTGTAATCAACCTAGAAATTGTGTGAATCTCTTAGGCAAGCTTCACTACTGGACTGCTCTTCTCTCACTTAGAAAATGGCATAGATCTATCTATCACCTACCCTTCCGTCCCACTCTATAATCATCCCGTAAATTGCACAGTTATGTCTGAGCCTGGACTATCTCCCAAGATTGCGCAATTTTGACCAGTAGCTCCTGTAGCTTGATCCTGTTCCATATTGGCCTAGTAGTTCCCCGACACCCTACATGGTCTTCCTCTCAGAAACTATGTAATTCTACCTCCAAGCTAGGTTTTTCCTCGCACCTCTCATTGTTGTCCCAAATTGTACATATCTGCCTGCCAGTGACCTCTGCATATCTTTTCCTAATAATGGTCCACAACCTTATATCCTGACATGTGTTGTGCTTTGCGTAGGTTCGGTGCCTTGTTCCTCTCTTGGTCACCTGCACCGAAATAGAAAATAATGCATAATGTTAGACTAGGAGGTTTCTGGATTTGATGTGATCTTGTCATAAGTGATTGCAGGAATAGGTACCTTGATGAAACATGGCAAGACGATAAACATGATGGAAAAGGAGGGCATGCTAGAAGACTTGCTCACAGTTGAAAAAACACACAGATCACAACGAGTGACGAGTGAAAATGAAACATATACATGCACCATCAAGCAAATACCAATACCATCAAAGACCTCGTGCACTTTTCCATGCAAATGTGAAGACATGTTACACCAAGAGAAAATCATCAGTCAGAAACACAACTCAAGACAGACACCACAATCAGCAAGTACATGTCAGCAATGTCATGTTGTTGCCTCGACCACATCAATAGTATGCACCACACTTGTTGTAATCAATGTAATTTAAAGTGGAAGTCCAAGAGACCCACATATGAATTTGAAGAGTCATGTAAAATTGAAAAATCATAGGAATTCAAATAGTCATGAGGGAAGTCGAAGAGTCACAAGGGTCAGTTATTCCCCCTTGGCTATATATACCACCTCATTGTATGAGAAAAATAATTTTCACCTTGGCTCCTCCGAAATAGCCTTAAGAGTTTGTAGTTTTTTCTTTGAGGAGTGAAAAATGGCTCCAATGTCCCACTATTGTGACTAGTGATGTATGGTGTACAAATGTATCTTGGATATTTTTCTCAATTCAGCTACCTATCTCAGGCCAACATGTTTTCATGCATGTTTTGTATCTGTTTGTAAGACTACTCTTTAAACATTTGTAATGCATGTTGGCTTAACCTGTAATAAGATAGTTGAACTACTTTAGTTATTTTAGTACTCATATTGTTGGACTACTCCGCCAAACATTAGACAAACCATCTTTTTGTTTTATTGATTTTAACGACCATCACCCCCATATAAACTACTCTATTGGATGGTGTATGTGTTTTCCCTTGAACTTTGGTGTTCACAACTACCTCATCTGTTGTGGAATATTCTGCTAGATGTTGGACAAACCCTTTTTGTTGTTCATGTATGTTTCGTTCTGGGTTGGGACTATTCCCTCTCATCAAGAGGTTGACTTTACTTACCCTTTTTATAGTAAGATGACCCGGACACAGATTTACATTAAACACTCACCAGGCACACTCATCTCGGTTTCTTGAAGTTACACGCATAACACTCTTATGTGTTGAACAACAAGAGCTAAGGCAAATATCTAAGATAATATCAACTAGACCATCGTACCCAATGAAAATCCTACACCAAATAGTGTGATGTCTAGTTTGGACTTAATACCTAGGAGATCCCCTGAATGTTGTCATGTTTAACACCATTATTATAGTGTTGGTCCTAATGAGCTCATGATGAAATATGGGCGGGATGACTATCCTAGTGAAAAAGAAAGTCTTCCTTCAAAATATAATGCATACTATGTCAACTATGCAATTTCTAAAAAGAAGGATGGTGTTGTTGATTAACCCCATCATGAATATGTTGTGCTATATATCGAATGCCATCATATGAGAATCATTTTTCTATTGGTGAAGCCTTGTACTTGCTAATAGTAGCAATGATATATTGGGGAGTACCAAAAGCTTGAAAACTAGTTCCATATGACCTGACAATTTTAGTCACTATCTAATTAAATGACTGTAGAGTAAGATGTACTACCCGGAGCATATGATTGAGATTTATAATGTGTTAAAAATGAAATTTTAATTTAGATCCTAATATATGATCAAAATTATAATCTAAATACTATGAAAAATCATCTTGAAGATCTCAGTCAAAAAAAGGTCATGAAGAACCTATTGTAGTTCGAATAGTGCAAGGTATCAAAGCATAATGCATTGACGTTGTCAAGCGAGGAGTAACTCCAAATGAAACTATCATTTTTTCATTAAAATAGAACATGGATATATACAAGGCGAGGGAGACTATTGGGTTTCACCTCCCAATGTCTCTTTGTCCTCTAACTTCCTTTATTTTTCTATCTACAATATTTACATAAGTTTTTCTAATCCAAAAGATTAGGTGTCAACATTCCCCATTAATCTGGATGGATGTTGATGATTTCAAGTGTCATTATGAATCTTTCAAGCTTTTCCCTTCCAAGTGCTTTGGTGAAGATGTCTACAATTTTCTCATTTGTGGAACAATTTTGTAGGTGGATTGCTTTGGCCTCAACATCATGTCAAATGAGATGGTATTTTTCATTGATGTGCTTCATTTGATCATGGGACTTTGGGATTTGTTATCCTCCACAATGTCCCAAGGATGGTAAGGGAGATCAAAAGAGGGAATCTCATACGACTTGTGTTCAATAGCTAGCCTTGCTAAACTAGAGAGGGATCTCTCTACGAATTCATAGCCATTGAAGAGTAGAATGGGAAAAGCTTTTAGGCTGGATATGCTAGACTCAGGTAGGGTTTTGAGTTTTTAGGTTTTGATGCTAGATTAGCAATGAAAACTAGGTAGCCAGGTCAAAGGATCAAACGATTACAACAACAAATATATAGAGGAGAAAGGTAGCAATAATTTTGTGATGGCTTTAGGGTTTGTGGGTGTAGTGTAGTGTTTGAAAGAAGAAAAATGTCTTAATGAGCATGTGCACCATGAATTCATTATATAAGAAGGAAAGTTACACGAAATGATATTCCCATAAAAAATATATTTATGCAAAAAATTATGCTTATAACCTTTAAGGAAAATCATTGAAGAAATAAGATATGGAAAGGAGAGATGTATATCATTCATAAAAAAATATAACAAAGAAAATACATCATCATAAACTCACTACACATGAATTCCTAGATAATAGCTGCAAACTGCTACTTTCATTTCCTAAATAAAAAGTTAAAGTACAAGCTACAAGTATTCTCACCTCTGATGTCCAACCCTTCAACATTACTCAATCTAAAGTATTTATAATTATTTACAAAAAAATTTTGAAACAAAAATTTAAAATTTGTTACAAAAATATTAAAAATAGTTCAGAACTATTAAAAATGTGATTTGGCTAAGCTCTACCATTGTTTTGGCCTTGCTCTTGTAATTGTGGGCCTTGAATAAAGATTATATTGTTGCTCCTAGTATTTAATGAACTAACTGTTGTTCCACCCTTTTTGCATTATTTTCTAAAAGATGTTTTGATGAATGGAAATGTGGATCCTTTCGCTGTTGTTTTTCTATTAGAAGTGGGCCAGGGTGCTGATTCTTTCTCTGTCTGTTGACCTTCATCGCAACTGCAATCGGATTGTGTTCCTGTCACATCGTAATCACAATGCATTAAACACTGCGATGCATAGAGTTATTGCATCCATAGAGACATCGCAATCGGAGGTAGGATGTAGGTCTTGATCCTTTTTCATGGTCTTTACCCTTTTTTATATTAATCTTAGATTTGATATATTAATTTAGCATATTAAGTTTATAATATATTATAACATATATTAAATTGACACGTATAATATATATCAACCACATTTATTAATATAATTATGTTAGTAAATAATAATAGCTTAACACTATAAATACCAAAACGGAGTAGAGTGTCAAGACAATAATGGGAATCATTATGCATTGATTTCATCACGATGAGGAGGATCAAAAAGAACCAAACGAAGTGGAGTGTCAAGACGATATTGGGAATCATTATGCGTTGATGTCCTCATGATGAAGAGGATAAAAAGAAAGAAAGCAAAGTAACATGATGATGAAATGGTGTGGAAAATGGTTATAAATGAAAATGGTTAGGATCGTGACGATGAAACGATGTAGAATACAGTTATCGAAATTCAAATTGTACGGCGTTGTAGTTGTTAGAAGTGAGATGTGGTTGGAAATTATTGGAAATGGGATAATGGATAGAAAATATTACCATTGGGCGACCAAGCAATGCCAAGTAGCTTTAAATTTTACAAGATCCTTTGTGCAGATGTATGCCTCTGCTATGGGCTTCCTCTTCACTCTTCTCAAGCTGCATCTGTGGTCATGTGGTGTGATTTCTATTGTTTGTACGTGTTGTGTGTCATGTATGTTTGTTATTTTTGTCGCAGTTCATACACATCAATTTCCAAAGGTAATTTCACCAACATTAATTATAGATATAAGAAATTTAGATTGTAAATATTCAGGCAGTGGCCAAATTTAAATTTTCATTTTGAATTTAAATAATATACTCTAAATTTAAATAATATAGGCGTAGATAGAAAATGTGCATTTTCAGGTTGAATGTTTAGGCCGATAGGCCTTCCTATGCATCAACAATTGTCAACACTTTTACCCTGCTCCGTTGGATCAGGTGAGACACTTTCAATCGTTGATTTCAAGTGTGACTACTTTTTCCAAATATTGGTTGAGTTGCCTTCTTTTCACCTCTGATTTCTGTTGTGCACTCTGTAGCATGGCAAGATATTTTTACTTCTTTTTCCCATTCTTTTATGTCACTCTTGGCCTCAGAGTTAATCATTTCTTTGGTCTGCCAATTTTTTGTTGTTATTCTTCTTCCTTGGCTTTTGGCAAGCACTGTTCTTCTTCCCTGGCTTTTGGCAAACACTCATTAGTATTGAGCATTCTAAAACACATAAATGTCGGTTTGAAGCTCTGTAAAGAGCTTTTCGAAATTTGACTTCCATTCTCTGATTTGCCTCAAGAGGTTGGGCTAGCAGAGGAGACAATCGAGGAAACGCTGCAACATTATCATTCCATCAGAGGCATCAACTACGAGCTCCCTCATGTCATGGCCACTGATCCCCATCTTCCACGTTATTAACAACACCTTTGCTTCATCAATGGTATATATGCATAACAATCTTATACATATAAATGTGTGTAAATAGGTGTGGAACACATGGGCAAAGACATATTTGAAACCATGCCCTCTGGGAATGCGATATTCATGAAGGTAAGTCTTGAACTTGCTAAGCTATCATGTAATTCAATTAGAATGAGCTGATAGCATGTTTTGACTATACAATTTGTTTGTGCGATGTGATCAGTGTATCATGCATGACTGGGGTAATGAGGACTGTATTAAGATACTGAAGAGTTGCAGGAAGGTGATCCTAGAGATGGGGAAGCTCATTATTGTTGACGTAGTGGCGCTGGACTTTAATCACAGAGGAAGTGATAATAATAATGATGGTCAGAAAGAGAAGTCAGTTCTAGATCCTAATTTAGTTCTAGTATTTGATCTGGTAATGGTGGCACACTGCTTTGGTGGGAAGGAACGAACACAAAAAGAAGGGAAGAAGGTTTTATTAGAAGGTGGATTCGGTTTTTATAAAATAATCACCATTCCTGATTTCCAGTTTGTGATTGAAGCCTTTCCTTTTTTATTATCTGCTCTTTATGGGCTCATTTTTAGTATTTACAGTGTTAAAATGCAATCAAATTATTGTATTTACAAAATAAATGAAGATTTATCAAGGCCTTATGGAGACATGAAACATCTGTAGCTAGTGATTTCATTTAGTCATACCTCACACTCTTGAGAGGACAACGCATTAATGGGTCACGGGGCAGTCCTCATCTCCTTCGAAGACATGAGGGATCTGTAGACAATGTTGTCCTTTCATCTTACCTTTCTCTGAGTAGATAATGTATTAATGGGTCAGGGGGTTTTCTTTTTTGTGGTTTTGTTATGGCTCATGAATGGATGTGTTTATGGATTGATATTTGAGGAAAATATGGGTTTACCGTAATATGAATGGGATGCATTGAAGCATTGAAATTCCAGAAGTTGGGTTTATTATGCATCTGAAATGGCATGTGTTCATGCTTTTGAAATTTTACTCAGAGAAAAGAAAAGATGGATTTGGTATTGCATATGAATGAGATGTATTTTTCGTATATGCTTGGCCATCTATAGAGGTTTCTTGCTTTTGGGTAATTAATTGAACCTCTTCATTTTGGGTAGTTAACTTACTCTAAAATGAAATAAGACATTCAATGTGTTCCTTGTAATATAGATATAAAAAAAAACCTAAAGAAAAGTAATTGCACAATGATTCAGTCCAAGAAAACAAGGTTTTCCACAAACCAATTAACTCTTCTAGAAAAATTCAACAATTCCAATTTAATAATCCTATCGGCCTCTCTTTGTACCTTCTGGGACAATTGCTAGTATTATTAATATTTTGATGAGAGTTGAAGCCATGAAAAGTTGAGTTTAATATATTCATATCATTTTTTTTCCTTTTGATTGTGTAGGAGGAAGATTTAAATTTATTTTCTTGGTGAAATACAAAATTGTTATATAATACATATTCATGATTATTAATATAGAATTTTGTTTTAATAGAAAAAGTATATTTATTTATTACATATTATTATTAATACATCATTTTTGTGACAACTGTCACACATCTATCGTAAGTTTCCACAAAAGCTATGATTATTGTCAGTATGATCTTTGTCTTGCTTGTTGCTGTGAAGCTTGGGGAAGAGCGTCTACGAAGACATTGCACTGAATTTATTAGTGTCTTACCTTTCAAGCAATACGCCCATCCTAAATCTAGGATTCTAAATGTTGCCACAAAGCTTCCAAAGCACTCCTTGAAACTTGATTTGGGTCCCAAAAATTACATAGCCTATGGCACCAAGGAAGAGCACATTAGAGGGGATTCAGTCACTAAGATGCACTTGGATGTGGCTGATAATGTCAATACTATAACGCATACAGCCGAAGTCAAATTCATAGATTCCAAACAAAAAGTGATAGATAAATTGAGAGAAAAATACCAAATTGTGATGGGCTGCGAGAGAGTTCAAGGAGGATTGAAAAGAAAGACTCTAAATTTGGAGGTGCTCTTTGGGACATTTTTCAGAGAGAGAATATACCCAAGTTACAAGATTATTTGGTGAAACACAAGGGGAAATTCAGGCACCTTGAAAATAAGCATCTTACACAGGTTACTCATCCAATTCATGGTCAGATTATTTACCTGAATGAATATCGTAAGGGGAAACTGAAATAACAATATGGTGTAGAGGCATGGACATTCAAACAAACTCTTTACGAGGCAATCTTCATTCTAGCTAGGTGTCCTCATCAAGTTCGGAACCTGAAGTCCTGTATTAAATTTTCCATGTATTTTGTATCGCCCGAAAATTTAGAGCAATGTATTCAGTTGATTGGAGAGTTTCGCTTGTTGCCCAAGAATCACAGGGTGAAAGAAGACAAGTTAGAGGTGAAGAAGATGATTCTCCTGCAATCAAGTCTGCCTCGCAATGAAGTCTACCTCACAAGAGCTCGACAGTTTGACCTCAGCCATGGAGGAAAAAAAGAAGGGAAATGGTCTAACATTGTAGAGAATGTGAACACAATCTTCTTGTTGTTATGTTTCTCATCCTGTGAGGGTGATTTTTTCATGTTTTTCCTAAATATTTTTCTACGAAGAGCATGATAAGTCTATTGTATCTTGCGATTTATTTTATTTTCTAATAATATTTGCTAAATAGAGGTGTGAGGAATGCACGTCAGTTTTTAAATGTTATTCTTAATAAGTTGGAAAAATAGATGTTTGTACTATTTTTAAATGATTTTTTTTGGAGTGAAAAGATATTGCAGACACTTAGTTTTTATTTGAACTTGTTTTTTATTATCCAGTAAGCTATATGAATGTTCTAATATCAATTTAGTAGTAACGAGTTAATTCTCACAGAAAGATTCTTAATTCCAATGTAAACTGTATAAATATTCTATGACAGTCCTATGCAAACAATGCAGAAATTCATCTGCATGAGTCATGGTTCACAACTGCTTATGTTTATTTTCTCTAAGTTGGAAAATTCTTTATAATCCATTAGATCTATTTTATTTATCATCGACAAACTATTATTGTAGGATCAATGGTCGAACCTATTACTGTAATTCCAATGAGCTTCTTCTGATCATCAACTAACTATTAATGTAGGAAAATCGCAGAAGCTATGGAAAAAGCTATGAGTCCTAAATACAAGTGTAGAATAGTCCTAGGACGAAAGTGAATGAAGGGAAATCTAATCTGACCTATCTCAACTAGGAGAAGGATAGCCTTACTCCTACTCAAACGAAAAATGTGTAACAAGAAAAGGGAAATGACTGCAATTTAATTTAGGATAAAGATATATTTGTAAACTTTTGAAATAATTTGATAATTTACGTCGCATTCAAATATATATGCAATACAATAATTTCACTAAATAATTACTAAAATGACTTTATACATATATCAAAATTCAATCATAAAAAATAGATTTGTTGTAAAATTTATATCAATCAATAGAAGTAGTTATTTTGTTTTGATATAAAAATAAAACATGATAAAATTTTAATAAGCTAATGAATATTGGTTTAACCATTACAAGCAAAGCCCCATGAATCTATTATCTATTATCTATTAGTACAAATAAATCACACTAAAAATATTGCTAAACTGACCACTAAAATACTAACTGACATGTGATTAAAATCGTGTTGAAAAAGACATCAAGTAATAATAATGAATTTGCTGATCTGATACAACACCGTAATTCCTTATACAGTTTAGTCTTTGAAATACTCCATTTGAAATATTCACTCCATTAAGAAATTCTTATGCAGCAATACAATTACATCCCTTTACAGATATCTGACCCCATATCCCATACAAAAGATTTTCCCGCAAGAAATTTTCAATATTTTCTAAATAATTTGCCCTTTTCTTTCAGAGTCGAGAAACCCCATGATTTTACACAAATGTTTTGATATTGATGGAGATCATAACGATTTTTGGGTGATGCTTGAAATCACAATCAGGAGGCAACCACAATAACACCATAGAAATATATGAAATGAGAACAAGGTGGTTGGGCTGCGAGTTAGGTCATTAAAAGTACGCAGAGTTCAGTGTTGACAAGTGCACATTATCCCACATAAATTCGGGAAATCTTCTTACGATGTTTTAAATAGTCCTAAATTTTAATGTTTGTGTCACGAAATGGTGGAAGGTAGGCGATGGGACACATGATGTGATGTGTGACCACGTTCGTGTTTTGGATGCAGAGTGAAGTTTTTATATATGCTGGGTTTCTGTCTTACATTGAGGAACAACGAGAAAGCTGCAATTTTGTGGTTAGTTACTCGTGTGCTACACTTTCGATGGTTCTGTGTGGCTGTGTTGGGGAACATGGTTTTAATTTTTAAATAAAAAATATAT
>APFE031757223.1:0-17689 GCA_000404065.3 Pinus taeda | reverse complement strand
TAAACTACATTTAACAATGGTTGTATATATGGGTTTATTAATTGTCTACCACCATCCAGCATTTGGCACAGGGTTACCCATACTTTACCCATAGTATTCTTGTAGACCTATGCATAAACCATTTTCCTAGGAATAGATATGACCTACGAGGTGAAAACTTCATTAATAGTAATGGTTAAGGCCCTTTCCATTATCTCTCATGTGGAAACATATTAATAGACTAACCCAAAGTCTAAACCCTCATTATTAGGACTTTAATCACCACTTAACCTTCATTCCCTTTAAGTTTGGGACTCATACAACCCCTCTAAGCCATTATTAAATCCTTATTCCGTACCATATACAAAACCCTCTTTTAACTTTGCGTTATAATTGTGCTTAACCTTAAAACCCTTCTATCGCACTTCAATCCATTATAAACCCTTTGTAATTGATAACACATGAAACCACATACATCATACCTTTTTCTGCCAATCCTCAGTCTTTGCACAATTCCTGAGAATCACCTTTATAACAGTCTCTCATCACGAGTTACTGTGGTCATACCACATCCATATCCTTACCCCCCTCTAACTCTGATATACGACTATCGTAACGTTCGAATAACACTTTTTAATAAAAGTCCTCGACAGAACACTTTATAGAAATACAAAGGAAATACATTAAATTTCCGCTCTGAACCATATAAGCAGATCTCAAAATTTATACATCAGCATTTATAAATATCGTCGTGTCCACTCATCGGCCTTTGCATTATCATCTGCAATTGATCTCCTCCCACAGATCGAACGGTTTACATTGGTTTCGAGTTGCCAACACGCACGGGGTTTAACTTCTTGATAAAGCGGTTTCCCCACTCTACTTGCTGCTACGTGTCAAACATTACGTGGAATTGGATGCTTGCCCTCTGATACCACTTACCATTCTTCCTCCACTTGATAATCCGCTTACATGATTTAAAAAGAACTCTGACATGTATTACAGCGCTGATAGGGTTCTAGGGTTCATTTGATAAGTTTTTGGTTTCGCTACATATCGCACGTCGCAATCACTTCCTCCTTTTTCAAAGATTGCGATGCGATCCTACTGTTCCACTTTGTGCGATTTAATTCCGACTATTGATCTGTGAGATCTAAAGGTTGTTGTTCAAATATACTTTACTCCTCCATTACTCTGTTTGCCTATGTTTTACGCTATTTCTTTAGTGTATCTGTGGTTTTGGGGTTTCTTTAGATTCTGGTCCTTTGGCTAATTACTGCGCACTTTGCTTGCATCTATGATATGCAGAATACTTTACTCACTCATAATTCGCCATTGATGCTTAAAAACATACTTATATATTAATAATAATATTGATATCGATTAATATGAATACCAACATTAATATTACTTTTAATATTATTAATATTTGTAAATGTTAATTTTAATATTAATTATTAATATTTATAATTACTAATTATTAATGCTCATAACATTTAATTAACAATATTAAAATTATGCTCAACCATTGTCAATCATTGTCAACCATGGTCAATATCAAAATCAACCATCATCAATCGTGGTCAGCCATGGTCCAACATCACATAGTGAAAGAACTGTCTCAACATGAAAATCAACCATGGTCAACCATTGTCTACCATGGTAAACCATGTTTCAACGTCGCATTTTTACGAAGATTGTCTCAATGTGAAAATAAACCATGTTCAATCATTGTCAATTATGGTCAACCATGGTCAATAATCATGTTCACATTGTGATGGAGATTGTCTCTTTGTCCAACATCACATTGTGATAAAGATTGTCTCATTATGATAATCAACCATGGTCAATCATCGTCAACCATGGCCATTCATGGTCAAACATGGTCCAACATCACACTATAAGAATTATTTTCTCAATTTGAAAATCAGCCATGTCAACCATCTTCAATTATGGTCTACCATGGTCAAGTGCTACATTGTGACAAATACTGTCTCAAATTAAAATCAATTATGGTCAATCATGGTCACATTGTGACGAAGATGGTCTCTTGGTCCAATGTCACATTATGAAAACCATGGTCATCCATGGTAAAACATGGTATAATGTCACATTGGGACAAAGATTGTCCTAATATGAAGATCAACCATGGCCATCCATGGTCCAGCATCAGGTTGCGACAAATATTTTCTCAATGTGAAAATCAATCACGTTCAATCATGGTCCAACATCGCATTGACAAAGATTGTGTCAATATGAAAATCATAATATTAACAATCCCTAGGATTTATTGATCCATTAGGCTTATAATATTCAGAGTCACATGGATTGATCAATCCATTGGGTTTAAAAATTTGATTCCTATTAATCCCTTGCCATTTTTGATCCCTTTGGTTTCTAATAGTTTCCCCTTGGGTCTATTAATTCCCAATGATTTATAATATCAAATTATTGGTTTTCTTCGTTCTTCAACTTTTTAATATTAATAATTCCTTGGGTTGATTATTACCTTGGGCTTATATTATTAGTCCCTTTTGTTTAATAATATTTCCTTAGGTTCATAATACCTTGGGGTTTTAGTATTAATCCCTCAGGTTTATTATTCCCGAGTCAAACATGGTTTACTATAATGTCGACCATTGTTCAACATGGAATTGTGATAGGAATTGTCTCAATATGTAAATCAATGATGGTCGATCATGTTTATTTTTTAATGTTTATAATATTTTTCTTAGGGTTTATATATGTTGGGTTTATAATATTAGTCCCTTGGATTTAATATTATTCCCTTGGGTTCATAATCCCTTGGGGTCTTAATATTAAACTCTTCGTTTTATTATTCCTTTGGGCTTCGCATATTAATCCCTTAGGTTTATTATTCCCTTAGGTTTATAATATCGATCATGGTAAACCATTGTCAATCATAGCCAACCATGCTTGAATGTCGCATTGTGACAAGGATTGTCTCACCATGAAAATAAATAATAATCCCTTGGGTTTATTGTTCCTTTGGGTTTATTATATCAATCCCTTGGATTTATTATTCCCTTTGGTTTATATTATTTGTCGCTTTTGTTTAATAATATTCCTTTGGTTCATAATCCCTTGGGGTTTTAGTATTAATCCCTTGGGTTTATAATATCAATTGTTTGGGTTTATTCTTCCCGAGTCAAACATGGTTTATTATAATGTGGACCATGGACCAACATGGAATTGTGATAGGAATTGTCTCAATATGTAAATCAATGAAGGTCGATCATGTTTATTTTAATATTTATAATATTTTTCTTAAGGTTTATATACATTGGGTTTATAATATTAGTCCCTTGGATTTACTATTATTCCCTTGGGTTCATAATCCCTTGAGGTCTTAGTATTAATCCCTTCGTTTTATTATTCCTTTGGGCTTCGCATATTAATCCCTTAGGTTTATTATTCCCTTAGGTTTATAATATCGATCATGGTAAACCATTGTCAATCATAGCCAACCATGCTTGAATGTCACATTGTGACAAGGATTGTCTCACCATGAAAATAAATAATAATCCCTTGGGTTTATTGTTCCTATGGGTTTATTATATCAATCCCTTGGGTTTATTATTCCCTTGAGTTTATATTATTAGTCCCTTTTGTTTAATAGTATTCCCTTTGACTCATAATCCCTTCGGGTTTTAGCATTAATCCCTTGGGTTTATAATATCAATCTCTTCGGTTTATTATTCCTGAGTCAAACATGGTTTATTATGATGTCAACCATGGTCCAACATGGAATTGTGATAAGGATTGTCTTAATATGAACATCAATGATGGTTGATCATGTTTATTCCAATGTTTATAATATTTGTCTTAGGGATTATATACATTGGGTTTATAATATTAGTCCCTTGGGTTTAATATTATTCCCTTGGGTTCATAATAACTTGGGGTTTTAGTGAAAATTCCTTGGGTTTTTAGTATTAATCCCTTGGGTTTACTATTCCCTTAGGTTTATAATATCAATCATGGTCAACCATTGTCAATCAAAGCCAAGCATGGTCAACCATGTTAATCATAATGTTTAATGTTATTCCCTTGGTTTTTTCATATTAATCACTCGGGTTTATTAATCAGATAGGTCTCTTTGTTCAATGTCGCATTGTGACAAAGATTGTATCAATATGAAAATAAACAATTTTCAACCATCATCAAACATGGAAATTCATATCCATGGTCCAGCATCACAAGATTTGAGAAATATTATCTCAATATGAAAATCAACCATGGTCAACCATTTTAAACCAAATTTAACAATGGTTGTATATTAATAGACTGACCCAAAGTCTAAACCCTCATTATTGAGACTTTAATCACCCCTTAACCTTCATTCCCTTTAATATCGGGACTCATACAACCCCTCTAAGCCATTATTAAATCCTTATTCCGCACCATATACAAAACCCTCGTTTAACTTTGGGTTATAATTGTGCTTAACCTTAAAACCCTTCTATCACGCATCAATCCATTATCAACCCTTTATAATTGATAACACATTAAACCACATACATTATACCCTTTTCTACCAATCCTAGGTATTTGCACAATTCTCAAGAATCACCTTTATCACAGTCGCTCATCGCCAGTTATTGTGGTCATATCACATACATACCTTTATCGCCCTCTAACTCTGATATGCGACTATCGGAACATTTGAATAACACTTTTACATAAAAGCCCTCGGCACAACACTTTATAGAAATACAAAGGAAATACATTAAATTTTTGCTTCGAACCATATAAGTGGATCCCAAAATTTATACATCCGCATTTATAAATATTATTAGGTCAACTCATCGCCCTTCACATTATCCTCTGCTGTTGAACTCTCTCCGTAGATCCAATACTTTACATTGGTTTTGGGATCACATCCCAATCTTTCAAAGGGAGGAAGTGATTGTGACATGTGATGTATGGCCAGACCCGAAACCTTATCGAATGCAACTTAGAACCCATTGGGTCGATAAACACATGTCGAATCAGAAGTTTTAAAGTGTAAGGATCAAGCGATAGTCGATAGCCAATAGGGATAAGTGTTGATCGGAGATCGGGCAGATCGACAATCAGAGATCGGAGGAGGAGTAGCACAATAGAAGGTTTATATGGAGGGGTGGACCAGATGATAAATATTAGTGTGGATGTATAAATTCTGAGTTCCACTATATGGTTTGGAGTAGAATTTTAGTGTATTTCCTTATTTTCATATTAAAAGGTTGTTTAATTGTTCTCATAGTCGCATATCGAAATTGTGGTGCAACAAAGCATATATGTGATAAGATTGTGGGTAACTGTGGTGGTCGATTGCGATAAATGTAATTATTGATAACCATTTCTTATTTATTTGTCGTTTTTAGTTTTTGATTTGTTTTTGGATTTATTTTCTTGTTGATTCCCTAATGTGAGATAGTGTGTGGGATGGTGATTCTAGTAATCAGGTATGGACAAAAGTATTCAAGGTAATGGTGGCCTTTAAAATAATTTCCAAACTTCAAATTATTCCAAAGGTGTTCAAACTTACAATGATGAAATCAAGATGTGCCTAGATTCTAATTAACAAAATAGTGAACTAGTGACTATGAAACCCAGTATCCTTGTTGCTGTATAAAGAAAAGAAAACATTGAACTCAAAGAAATTTAAAAACTGTAAGCAAAGTAAACTAAATCATATCACATCAACTCATTTTTGACCCCTCACCATTCTACTCGCTTTGGCTATAGGAGGTAACCGAGAATGATATGAGTAATCTAATCAGTAACTTGCAAAAGTAAATAAACTAGTATCAAACTATACATTCACACTCAATCCCTCACCATTCGACCGAGTCTGGCTATAGGAGGTAACTGAAGAATGATATGAATAGTCTAATATCTATCTTGCAGAAAAGTAAATGAACAAAGCAAAATTAAAGAAATAAGTAGTGTTGGAATTAGAACCAATAAAACAAATCAGCAGTAGGAAAAGATAATTTCATCATGTCATTAGTCATAAAAATCTATCTGCACTACCCGGGCTTCCTATTAGAACCTGAAATGCAAACACTAATCAATTGACAATCAACTAAAAGCATAAAAGAAGCTATGGATAGAAAATAACATAAATACCATGAGCAAGTTAATATATACAACAAATATATATGGTATCAAGAGCATAAAATGAAGAAAAACATAAAGCTATACATCAACTACAGGACCTTAGTGTACAGGGGCCCTCTGCAACCTCAACTAATCAGAAACAATCACGGATTTGGACTCAAAATCAGTGTCTTCGCATATATTGCAATGTAGTCATAAAATAGAAACTAAGTCTCGACTCGATGGCTTGTACAAATAGTCAAGATTACACAACAGTAGCTACTAGCCTATACGCATTCGAAGATGCGTTATTTATAGCAGGAAACACATAACTAATTCATAAGGTCTGCGCTGGTAGCCAGACATGTAAAAGACCATAATCGAAAATTTAGCAGCATGGTAGCCGTGGGAAGTAAATGCAAGGAGGTGGTTTGTTGGATTCAGTCCACGAGCAGTCCCTAGGTGTTATCACACCTCCTAAAACTCAAGACCTTGCCACACAATCCTCCTCGTGATGAAAACAGGGTCGTGCCACTGCAAAACTCCTTGTGTTGACCACCATTTGACCGGCTTTGACTACGGGCTTCTGTGGATGGTTTGGCTGAACCAAGGGGACACGTTCCATGTCCACATCCTTTGTAGCTTGCCCATGTGGCTGAGTTCTTAAATAGACACCCGTAGCATAGAGTTTAACAAAAAGGCCGCAGAAACTGATTCTAGATGCGGAAAGTGACAGATTCCGCAGCTGATTGAACAAAAATCTAAATCAAACAGCAGTCACAAAACATAGTTAGGAAACCATTTATGTGCTCATTTTAAACTAATATGCAATGATTTGATAGCTTAGAGGTTCAGGTAACTGGAGAAAAGGGCTAAAAAGGGATGTAGGGAAGATGTAAGTTTGGGACTCAACACAAGGTTAGCTCCAGCCCTTTATTGATTCATCGTATTTTGCATGTCGAAATTCATATGGAATGTTCCATTTTGGAATCAGTAGCTACATAATTTGGCTTGTAGCTATGAAGAATGACTTGGAAATCAATTTTTCTGCAAATTTATAGTTCAAAAAACCTTTGATACGATGGAGATCCTATTGTGTTGACAGTTTTATTGACTCATTTCTATTATAGGTTAATTAAATGTTAAGAATTTGTTTTAGGATGAAGCTTAATAAAACTTAAAATGGACTTCAAGCTTCTGAAGAGATATAATGAGGCACTTATATATGAGAACACAAAACTTCTTATAGATCTGGAAAAACTGAAAGCTTTAAAAATGACGACACCTCTCAAGCCTGCATCAATCGTTACCATGTGCCCCTCCTGTGAAAGAGTTTCAGTGGTCGACAATAGTAGCCACATGACTTTGGTGGGATCTAGGTCTATGTTTTTACGCAGATCTTTCCAGCAATGAATTGTCGGGTAGAAAAAATAAGGTTCTGGTCTTTTTTTTAAATGCTCTCCCAAAATTTATTACTTCTCTACCGTTGATCTTCTCTCGAAAATCCAACAATTCATGATACATTTCGGGTTGACAAGACACATGGGGGTTAACTTCCCGATAAAGCGGTTTCCTCACACTCCTCCACTGCTACATGTCCTCCAATTTGTGGAATCAGAGCCAAAACTCTCGATACTGTTTACCACTGCTTTACCATCTGAAATACCACTCCAGGTTATAAACCCTAATGGAATTGTTGTAGATATGTGGAAGCCCCATGTACGAGTTTCTGGATACAAAGTTTAGAAGGAGCAATGAAAGTGTGTATTTTGTTCGCAATTGCATAGTGAGGGTGCTGGCTTAAAAGACATATCTGATAGTAACCATACTTGTTGGGTCTTTGCTTCCATTTGTGGGTGATTTTATGAATATTACTCCTACAATGAGCGTGATACCATTAACATTTCTGTTAGCAGAACATATGTATATTAAAGTGAAGGGAAAGGATTTGAGTTCATTATGGAAGACATGGCATTGGGTGAATGTATGTTTTTTCACCTTCTTATCCATGATAGCAATTGTGGTAGCATTCTCGTTCATGGTTATTGACTCCAAAGCATACCATGTCTTCGCTGATATGTGATCATACGTGTAACTATATAATTGTAGTTGCTATATCCATGTGTGCAGGATATTCATTCAATTCCAAATCTCAGTGGAGGTATTTAACTAATTTTTGGTAACAATCATAAGAATCATTAAATTTCTCAATAACAACTTATTTCAATGCAAAAATCTCACATACTTTCATAAAATCCTTAAATAGAGTTTCATTAAGCATATAAAATCCACCCAACTCAAATAAATATGACATAAATAATACAAAAGGCCCAAAAATCCAACATATAATCTTATAAATATACAATGCTCACATACTTTCATAAAATCTTTAAGTAGAATTTCATTAAGCATATAAAAACCCCACAACTCAAATAAAGATGACATAAAATAGAATTAAAAGCCTTAAAAAGTAATATCTAATCTCATAAATATGAAATTCATGAAATAAGTTCCCACAAATATGTGTTAAGAAAAAAAATATAGTAAAATCACTTGCAAGCTAGAGATTTTTGTTATCGAAAGTCTATGCTATAGCATATCTCACCAACATGCATTCATAGTCTTGTAAATACTCTATACAACAAGACTTAAACTTTATGTATAAGCTAAATTAATAAAAGTTGCTAATCAAACATGAATGGCAAAATAACATTATAATTTTGTAGTGATAAAAATATTTGTCTCCACATTAAAAAATATAGTTTGATTCTAATACTCTATACAATAAGAGATAAACTTTATGTAGAAGCTAAATTAATAAAAATTGCTAATCAAACATGGATGCCAAGATAACACTATAATTTTGTAGTGATAAAAATATTCGTCTCCACATTAAAAAATATTGTTTGATTAGTAGAATCATTTCCAAGATTGTGAAGAACACAAATAAGCAATATATACATGTATTAATTCATTTATGTATGACCTTTGGTTTCTAATTTTAACCAAATCCAATTTGTATTTCTTGATCAGTAATTTTTTTTTAATATATATATATATGACCTAGCTACAATTTTTTTTTTAATAATATATACCATGTTTAAAATTAATTTTGATCCAATTTATATTTTTTGATAATACATTCTTTAAAAGAAAAAATGACATTAACATTTTCACACTTATTAATTTTCGCAAAAGTTAACAATAATATTTACATTTTTTCCATAAGATTTTCATTTTAATTATATATGGTTTCATTACTTAACGCATTAATGTCTTCGTATATAACTATTGTTTCAATTGGTATAAATCTTGTTATTTCAATGATATTTTATCAATACTTATTTTCAAAAAACTTATATGGATTTCTAACATTAATAATTAATGCATACAAATGTATGTCATTCATGGTGAGCCATGGTCCAATGTTGCATTGTGACAAAGATTGTCTCTATATGAAAATCAACCATGGTCAAGGATGCACAACCATGTTTATTGTAGGGTTTATAATATTTATTCAAACGTCGCATTGTCACATAGATTTTATATAAAAATCAATCATGGTCAGTATGAAAATCAACCATCATCAATCATGGTCGACCCTTGTCCAACATCACATTGTGAAAGAATTGTCTCAACATGAAAATCAACCATGGTCAACCATTGTCGACCATGGTCCACAATTGTCGACCATGGTCCACAATTGTCGACCATGGTCAACCATGTTTCAACATTGCATTTGTACAAATATTATCTCAATGTGAAAATCAACCATGGTCAATAATCATTTTCACATTGTGACGAAGATTGTATCTTTATCCAACGTCTCATTGTGATAAAGATTGTCTCAATATGATAATCAACCATGTTCAATCATCATCAACTATGGTCATTCATGGTCAAACATGGTCCAACATCACATTATAAGAAATATTGTCTCAATATGAAAATCAACCATGTCAACCACCTTCAATCATGGTCTACCATGGTCGAATGCCGCATTGTGACAAATATTATCTCAAATGAAAATCAATCATGGTTAGTCGTGGTAAACCATGGTCCAATGCCCCATTGTCACAAAGATGTCTCAATGTGAAAATCAATCATTCTTAATCATGGTCACGTTGTGATGAAGATGGTCTCTTGGTCTAATGTCACATTATGAAAACCATGGTCATCTCTGGTCAAACATGGTACAACGTCACATTGGGACAAAGATTGTCTCAATATGAAAATCAACCATGGTCATCCATGGTCAAACATCACATTGTGACAAATATTTTCTCGATATGAAAATCAATCATGGTCCAACATCGCATTAACAAAGATTATGTCAATATGAAAATCAACCATTGTCAACGATTGTCGACCATGTTTATTTTAGTGTTTTTAATATTTATCTTAGGGTTTATATACCTTCGGTTTATAACATTAAACCCTTGGGTTTAATATTATTCCCTTGGGTTATAATCTCTTGGGTTTTTAGTATTAATCCATTGTATTTATTAGTTCCTTAGGTTTATAATGTTTTTTTTTTGTAAGTTGAGTATGTCCTTTTCTATTAACATAAAAACAGTATTTACAAAAATCTTGGTGGTCTCACCTCGCCCCGAAGGGAAACTGGGTCTCTTGACCACTCAAAAGTTTTCCCAACAAAACAAAAGTTAAAGTATCCAGCTGATCAAAACCATACGTCATGTTCAGAAACTGTTTCGATATCTATACTGATACCTATATCCTACGTTCTATAGATATAACATCTACAAAATACATGCCTACAAGTGAAACAGAAAAAACAAGACAGAACGCAGGAGCATAAAAGAAGCATTGGAGCTCTACTTACCAGGCTCAGCTTGCTGGACTGATTCCTTCTTAACCAGCACGTCGCTTCCCACGAGCTGATGCTACAGATCCTCTAGTCTTTTTTCTTGCAGAAGCATGGTGATGACGATGTCTTTCAATTCCTTTTTAACATTTGGAAGACTCTGAACCATCTCTGCCATCTCTTTGGCTACCTATTCTAAGGCTTTTGCGATAAGCCTTTTCATAACCCAATATAAGCAGAGGGATTGCTTATAGAGGGTCATTCTCCCTATAGGATGGCCAGGGTCAAGCATAATGACACTCCAGCCTTCCATCTCTTCTTCCGAAGGAGCTTGAGTGGCTTCTTCTTCCCAGTTCTCCATGATTCTTCTGATCTTGGGGTTAGATTTCACCCTATAATCCTGCTCTACGATTCTAATTCTGTCTGCAATTGTTTGTCTTGTCTGCCAATCACCGTTACCCGCATCCGGTTCAGAATCCGCCTCCGGGGTTGGGCTGCACTACCGCCCTCTCCTTCCTCTTCTCGCCGCCAGGTCCCTTCTTCGACGTCCTCCATGACCTCTTCGACCTCTGCCTCCTCTGCCCATGCCGCGCGGGCCACCCTTGCCTCTGCTTGTGTAGCAACCTTCGCCATCCTCAGCATGCTCACTATCCTCCTCTGGCAGACGTTTCCATCGCATTTTCCATGGGTCCTCGGCCTGACTTCCTTTCTGCTCGTCGCTCTCCTCCTCAGAAATCTCTAGAACCTGTCTATTTCGAATACCTGCTTCCTCCACTTTTTGTTTGCCCTTCCTGTCAGCTGCGGGATTGCGCTGGTCTTCAGGCCCCCCCTGCGCGTCCATCGTCTCACACTTCCACTTCCTTCCGCCTCCATTTGTCTCCATCCTCTATAAACTTCACCACCTTCTTTCCTTACGGGGTCCTCCAGACTGCACCGGCTCTCAGGGAAACGGTCAACAGGTGTCTTGCATTCCTCATAGCCAATAGCCCGTCGCCTTCCTTCACTCTTTAAATGCAGCTATGTTTTGGTATCATTACCGGAGTTGTGGTTCCAGACAGTTCCGACACCCTCGTCATGATGGCACCTCCACCTCGCCGCCCTTCTGTCCTGTCCCGTAGACATACCACCTTCTCGACTGATCCAAGGATCTGCAACCTTCCTCTGCCAGCCACTCCACTCCCCTATTGCATTCATATCTTGATCACTGTCGACAGTGACCCTCATCGTGCGCCACCGAAACATCTCCGTCCTCATTGCCAGCTCATCCAGCCCAATCGGGCGCTTAGGTTTATAATGTTAATCCTAAGGTTTTATAATATTAATCCTAAGGTTTATAATATTAATATTATTTTATATTTCTATGGTTTAATATTAATCATTGGGTCTAATTTTATTCCCTTCAGTTTATAATCCCTTGGGTTTTAATATTAGTCTAATGCTTTTAGTAATCGCTTTGGTTTATAATATTGATCTGAGGGTTTTAATATTAATCATAGGATTTGTATTCATAGGGTTTAATATTAAACCTATGGTTTATAGCATTAATCTTATGGTTTAGTATTAATCTCTTTAGTTTATAATCCCCTTCATTTATAATATTAATCCCTTAGGTTTATTAATATTAGGGTTTATGTTCTTAGGATTTAATATTAATCATAAGGTTTAATGTTATTCCCTTAGAATTTTCATATTAATCGCTCATGTTTATTAATCAGATGGGTCTCTTTGCCCAACATCGCATTGTGACAGAGATTGTATCAATATGAAAATAAACAATTTTCAACCATATCAACCATGGAAATTCATATCCATGGTCCAACATCACAAGATTTGAGAAATATTGTCTCAATATGAAAATAAACCATGGTCAACCATTTTAAACCACATTTAACAATGGTTGTATATGAGGTTTTATTAATGGTCTACCATGGTCCAACCTCTGGCACAGGGTTACCCCTACTTTACCCATAGTATGCATGTAGACCTATGCATAGACCATTTTCCCAGGAATAGATATGACCTACTAGGTCAAAACTTCATTAATAGTAACAATTAAGGCCCATTCCATTATCTCTCATGTGGAAACATATTAATAGACTAACCCAAAGTCTAAACACTCATTATCACGACTTTAATCACCACTTAACCTTCATTCCCTTTAATATCGGGACTCATACAACCCCTCTAAGCCATTATTAAATCCTTATGCTGCACCATATACCAAACCTTCTTTTAAATTTGGGCTATAATTGTGCTTAACCTTAAAACCCTTCTATCATGCTTCAATCCATTATAAACCCTTTATAATTGATAACACATAAAACCACATACACCATACCTTTTTTCGCCAATCCTCAATCTTTGCACAATTCTCGAAAATCACCTTTATAGTAGTCGCTCATCGCCAATTACCATTGATATACCACATACATACCTTTATCTCCCTCCGAATCTGATATGTGACTATCTAAACGTTTGAATAACACTTTTGCATAAAAGCCCTCGGCACAAAACTTTATAGAAATATAAAGGAAATACATTAAATTTCCGCTCTGAACCATATATACGGATCTCAAAATTTATACATCCGCATTTATAAATATCATCGGGTCCACTCATCAGCCCTCACATTATCCTCTACTATTGATCTCCTTCCACAGATCCAATGATTTACATTGGTTTCAGGTTGCCAACACGCATGGGGTTTAACTGCCTAATAAAGCAGTTTCCGCACTCCGCTCACTGCTATGTGTCAAACACTAAGTGGAAACGGGTGGTCGCCCTTCGATACCACTTACCATTCTTCCTCCACTTGATAATATGCTTACATTGTTTAATAACCACTCCAACATGTATTACGGACTTGATGGCGTTCTAGGGTTCATTTCATATGTTTTCGATTTCGCTACATATCGCATGTCGCAATCGCTTCCTCCTTTTTCAAAGATTGCGATGCGATCTCAATGTTCCACTTTCTGTGATTTGATTCCGGCAGTTGATCTGTGAGATCTAACGGCTGCTGTTCAATGATACTTTACTCCTCCGCTACTTTGTTTACTTATGTTTTATGCTATTTCTTCAATGTATCTGTGGTTTTGGGGTTTCATCAGGTTCTGGTCCTTCAGCTAATTACTACGCACTCTGCTTGCATCTATGATATGTAGAATACACTACTCACTCATAATTCACGATTGATGGTTAACAACACACTTATATATTAATATTAATATTGATTAATATGAATACCAACATTAATATTACTTTTAATATTATTAATATTTATAAATGTTAACTTTAACATTAATTATTAATATTTATAATTACTAATTATTAATATTCATGAAATTTAATTAATAATATTAAAATTATGCTCAACCATGGTCAATCATTGTCAATTATGGTCAACCATGGGCAATAATCATGTTTACATTGTGACGAAGATTGTCTCTTTGTCCAACGTCACATTGTGATAAAGATTCTCTCAATATGATAATCAACCATGGCCAATCATCGTCAACCATGGTCATTCATGGTCAAACATGGTCCAACATCACATTATAAGATTTATTGTCTCAATATGAAAATCGTCCATGTCAACCATCTTCAATTATGGTCTACCATGGTCAAATGCCACATTGTGACAAATATTTTCTTAAATGAAAGGCAATCATTGTCAATCATGGTCAACCATGGTCAATAAGGAAATCAACCATGGTCCAATGTCCCATTGTCATAAAGACGTCTTAATGTGAAAATCAACCATTCTTAATCATGGTTAACCATGGTCAATAATCATGGTCACATTGTGACCAAGATGGTCTTTTGGTCCAATGTCACATTATGAAAACCATGGTCATCCGTGGTCTAACATCACATTGCAACAAATATTTTCTCAATATGAAAATCAATCATGGTCCAACATCACATTGACAAAGATTGTGTCAATATGAAAATCATAATATTAACAATCCCTAGGGTTTATTGATCCATTAGGTTTATAATATTCACAGTCACATGGGTTGATCAATCTGTTTGGTTAAAAAGATAAATTCCTTCTAATCCCTTGCCATTTTTGATCCCTTTGGTTTCTAATATTTTTCCCTTGGGTTTATTAACTCCCAATGGTTTATAATATCAAATTATTGGTTTTATTCATTCTTCAACTTTTTAATATTAATAATTCCTTGGGTTCATAATCGCTTGAGGTTTTAATGTTAATCCCTTGGGTTTATTATTCCTTTGGGTTTATTATTCAATCCCTTGGGTTCATTATTCCCTTGGGTTTATAATATCAGTTGCTTGGGTTTATTACTCCCGAGTCAAACATGGTTTATTATAATGTCGACCATGGTCCAACATGGAACTGTGATAGGAATTGTCTCAATATGTAAATCAATGATGGTCGATCATGTTTATTTTAATGTTTATAATATTTTTCTTACGGTTTATATATATTGGGTTTATAATATTAGTCCCTTGTATTTAATATTATTCACTTGGGTTCATAATCCCTTAGGGTTTTAGTATTAATCACTTCGTTTTATTATTCCATTCAGTTTCTCATATTAACCCCTTGGGTTTATTATTCCCTTAGGTTTATAATATCAATAATGGTAAACCATTATCAATCATAGCCAACCATGCTTGAATGTTGCATTGTGACAAGGATTGTCTCACCATGAAAATAAAAATAATCCCTTGGGTTTATTGTTCCTTTGGGTTTATGATATCAATCCATTGGGTTTATTATTCCCTTGGGTTTATATTATTAGTCCCTTTTGTTTAATAATATTCCCTTTGGTTCATAATCCCTTAGGGTTTTAGTATTTATCCCTTGGGTTTATTATTCCCCACTCAAACATGGTTTATTATAATGTCGACCATGGTCCAACATGGAATTGTGACAGGAATTGTCTCAATATATAAATCAATAATGTTCGATCATGTTTATTTTAATGTTTATAATATTTTTCTTAGGGTTTATATACGTTGGGTTTATAATATTAGTCCCTTGGATTTAATATTTTTCTGTTGGGTTCATTATCCATTGGGGTCTTAGTATTAATCCCTTCATTTTATTATTCCATTGGTTTCCTCATATTAATCCCTTGGACTTATTATTCCCTTAGATTTATAATATCGATCATGGTAAACCATTGTCAATCATAGCCAACCACGGTCAAGCATGTTAATCATAAGGTTTAATGTTATTCCCTTGGATTTTTCATATTAACCACTTGGATTTATTAATCAAATAGGTCTCTTTGTCCAATGTTGCATTGTGACAAAGATTGTATCAATATGAAACTAAAGAATTTTCAACCATCATCAACCATGGAAATTCATATCCATGGTCTAACATCACAAGATTTGAGAAATATTATCTCAATATGAAAATCAACCATGGTCAACCATTTGAAAACACATTTAATGATGGTTGTATATGCGGTTTTATTAATGATATACCATGGTCCAACATCTGGCGTAGGGTTACCCATGCTTTACCCACATTTTGCATGTAGACCTAAACCATTTTCCTAGGAATAGGTATGACCTACCCGGTCAAAACTTCATTAATATTAATGGTTAAGGCCCTTTCCATTATCTCTCATGTGGAAACATATTAATAGACTAACCCAAAATCTAAACCCTCATTATCGGGACTTTAATCACCCCTTAACCTTCATTCCCTTTAATATCGGGACTCATACAACCCCTGTAAGCCATTATTAAATCCTTATTCCGCACCATATACAAAACCCTCTTTTAACTTTGGATTATAGTTGTGCTTAACCTTAAAACCATTCTATTGCACTTCAATCCATTATAAACCATTTATAATTGATAACACATAAAACCACATACATTATACCTTTTTCTGCCAATCCTCCATCTTTGCACAATTCGCAAGAATCACCTTTATCACAGTCACTCATCGCCAGTTACCGTGGTCATACCACATACATACCTTTATCCCTCTCCGATGCCGATATGCGACTATCTAAACATTTGAATAACACTTTTGCATAAAAGCCCTCGGCACAACACCTTATAGAAATGCAAAGGAAATACGTTAAATTTTTTCTCTGAACCATATAAGCGGATCTCAAAATTTATACATCCGCATTTATCAATATCGTGAGATCCGCTTATCAGCCTTCGCATTATCCTTCGCCAATGAACTCTTCCAGCAAATCCAAAGCTTTACATTGGTTTCGGGATTGCATGCCAATATTTCAAAGGGAGGAAGTGATTGTGACATGCGATGTATGGCCGGACCCAAAACCTTATCGAATGCAACTTAGAACCCATCGGGTCCATAAACACATGTCAGATCAGAATTTTTAAAGTGTAGGGATCAAGCGATAGTTGAGAGCCGATAGTGATAAACGTTGATCGAAGATCGGAGGAGGAGTAGCGCAGTAGAAGGTTTATATGGAGAGGCGGACCTAACAATAAATATAAGTGTGGACATATAAATTCTCAGTTCCGCTGTATGGTTTGGAGCAGAATTTTAGTGTATTTCGTTATATTCATATTAAAAGGTGGTTTAATTGTTTCTATAGTCACATATCAGAATCAGAGGCATGACAGAGCATATATGTGATAAGACCGTTGGTAACTACAATGGCCGATTGTGATAAAGGTAATTATCGATAACTATGCAAGGCTTATGAAAGGCGGAAAAGGTAAGTATTTGTGTGTTTGAGGTTATTTCCTTTGTAAATGGTTTACGAAGGATTAAAGCGCTACTAGAAGGGTTTTATGGTTTAGTCCAGT